>JBBMEG010012787.1:0-30804 GCA_037832605.1 Cyclanthera cordifolia
GAGAATATGATTACATGTGAAGATTGATGGGTGCATCTTCATCAAAGAAATTACTTTTTCATTAACTCTAGAATGAGTCATCTCACGAAAGAGGAGTTATTTATGTTTATGGACTGGATTAGTAAATGAAAAACAGTGTAGTAAGACTAAAAATGTTGTGATATGTTTTTTTAACATTTTAGTGCTACAAAAATTGCTATTCACGATTTTGTTAATATTGTTGAATATAAAAATTATATTCAAAGTAGAAGACTTTCAATAACATCGACTATGATAGCATGCTTAAAAATGTTATGATATATCTTTTATAGCATTTTATTACTGTTATAAAAAGTGATGTGAAAGAGCAAGCATAACACTTTTGCTAATGCTATGAACAGTTTTCATAGAGTTAAAATAATGCAATTGGAAATCAAAATTTTTATAGCAGTTTTTATAGCGTTGACAAAATACTATGAAATATCGAAGAATTATAATAACATCGGTTACAACAACCTTTTGAAAATGCTATAATAATGCTATAATAGACCTACATTAACATTTTTAAATGCTATCGTATGTACTATTTCTTGTAGTGACATATAGAGAAGATAATAGATTTTAAGAATGTTGATAAGATGAGCTAGGATTTCATGAGAGTTTATATATTGCACTCATATGAAATATTATTACAATAAACGACTCAATTACACAAAGACTAAAATAAGAATACTTAATGTTAATTTCAATTTCATCTAGGTTTGCCAGAAGATGCTGATGGGGTAGTTTGGCTTTTAACTTAGTAATTGTAGCACATCAAAATTCAAGATATATATGAACAGTGTAGCCAGTAATTTTGGATAAAAACTAAGGAGAAAAAAACAGAATTTCTTTTATCCTTTAGATTTAGATTGTATATATCACATATAGAAGATGTGTCGAATTAACCATTTAATATGTTACTGTTAACTTTGTTATTATAAAAAAAAAATTTAAAAACATATATATATATATGAATATATAATGAGTTATAGATTTTTTTTTTCTTTTTCGAAAACTTAGGCTCTGTTTGAATTGATTAGACTCTGTTTTAACTTATGACGTGGGGTTGAATTGTAATATCACTCAAATATGAAATGCCACCTACCCTATCATTTTTTCTAAGGAATGTTATTTTGTATTTGTTTTTTAAGCATAAAATGACGCAAGGCTGAACTTATGCTTTATTTAAAAGGTATTTTATTATTTTTCAAATAATTTAAAAGATTTTTCAGATCTTAACTAACTAACGTGAACACAAAATAAAATATTTGAAAGTTTAATTATCTTTTTTTGCAGGAAATCATCCATTTTTAAAATTAATAAAAGTTAAAGAAATCATTTAAAACTCAGTAGTTATTATTAAAGAAAAATAATAATAAGTTCAGTAATTTGAAATCTGATAAATAACTGAACAAATTATTTAATATTATGTCGTGGAGGGCTTCAAATGTGTGTGATATCAATCCTTTATATTCTTTGTATCTCAAGATTTAAAAAACAAATCAAAATCAAATTCAAACTCTTTTTTTTTTTTTTTTACTTGAGAGCAACTCAACCATATTGTGATTTTGAGGATCAACCCATAATTCACAAAACTAAATAAAATTTAATCTTAGAAATATATACACACATTTTTATTTTTTTTCTTTTTCTTTTTTTAGTACACATTGTTCTTAATTCTGTGTTTAAGAAAAACTGGTAAATTTTGAGAACCCAATATGTTATACATATTTTCTTTAATCAACCGAAACAAAAGAAATTAAAACAAAAAGAATTAGGTTGATTAGTTTGGATTGCAAGGTGTTGATGTCCACAGTACAATTTGTATTACCTAACGAGAAGCCTGCAAAAGAGAACAATTTTAGGACACATCGGTGTAATGTGAGCCATAGGGCCTCCGATGCCTAAGTCAGTAACGATTTAAGAGGGTAATAGAGGACTCTTAGAACTATGAACGACTTAAGAATACTTAGTGTAGTTTTGCTTCGGATTCGCCCCCCTCAAATGGAGAATGGTCTGACTTCTTATAGCAGTCGGTTTCGTAACAGTTGTAGATCACTTATGGGCTGCTTAATGGTCGGCCGTTGGAAACGTTCGTCATTAAGCCGTGAATGAATATGTAACGCCCGGGGTTAGGAGGGGTACATTAATGAACCGAGCCCACATCCGAATGAGAGGGATCTTGAGGAATATAGTCTCATGGTTAAGATAATTGATTTGTACTACCTATACCAATAAGGTGCACCTTCCTTTTCGGTGGCTCAATCGAAAGAACTTCATAGTTAAGCGTGCTTAGCTTGGAGTAGTCCTAGAATGGGTGGCCTCCTAGGAATTTTTCTAGGATGTATGTGAGTGAGGACAATCATTCTTAGAAGCACTTAGAGTCTGGTAGTTAACGTGGCCGGTTCGCAGGGGATGTAGGGGAATGTCGGGGCTCAAAAGGGTCAGATCCGGATTCCAAGACCTCATCCGAATCCTGGGCTACGGGCGTATAGTCATTCTCCATTTGAATCAAGATGAAGTATGCTAACAACCCTTGTAAGCTGTTCTAAGTTCCAACGTACTCTCTAAATTACCCTCTAAAATACCTCTTTGACTAAGGCATCTTTACACTTTATATGGTTGACCATTTTTGGTATCAGCAATTGGTGTCGTCTGTGGGGACGAGTAGTATTCTATCAAAAAAGGTAGATCCTTACATTTTTTTTTTACTACAAAATATCGAACAGTATTAGTAACAGCCCCCACATTGTCGAATAAGTATTGAATGTCTAGCATGCTCCAAGAAGAGTTGTCTCTAGAGGAGATGAAGTCATTCATGTCGAAAACCACCTGAAACCTAAGGTGGAGTACCTAAGAACGAATTGAAGCGTGTCGATCTAAAGTTCGCACCTTTGAAAGAACAAGTGCTAGGAAGGGTGGAAAACTTGGATCGTTTGATGGATCTACTCCAATAGCCTCCTTCGCTCAGGTTGTCATTGTTGAGAACCAACACGCATTATGGAGGCGGTGAGGCGACGATCCACGTAGAAGAAGGCTATGATAAACAAGTCAATGCCTTTGGTTCGGGACCTACCAAAGGGAAGGCCCCAGCCACTAAGGATCCAAGAGAGGCTTCTTTCAAGTACCAAATACCGATCGAACGACTTCGATTGGGCGATAATGATCGAAAGAGGGCGCACTCGGTTCACCTAATAATCAATTCTTGAATTGAAGGCCCCGTTCTAGAACACAGTCAGTGAGAAGCATTCTGCCGTAGAGCACCCCTCAAAGGTCTTCCACACAGCACCCTACAAGAACCTAAGTGCCAGAAATACGGGATCAGACTTGGAAGCGGCCTTAAGAGATGTGATCAACTAGTACAACAGGAGGTGACACATGTCAAAGCTGAGGACTAACCTTGGTTAGCTCAGTTACGTCTCCTTTAGGACCAGCTAGGGATATAAAGAAAGCACAAGACCAGGATGGGCTTGACCTAGACAATTTAATCGATCAAGTCGATCCTTCTTTCACCGATAAAATCATGGAGGAACCTGTCCCGGAAAAATTCGAGCTTCCAACAATCAAAGCATATGACGGGTCTAAGGATCCGGTTGAGTAGTTGGATACATTTGAGCATGGATGGAATTCCATGGAGTCTGAGATGCAACCAAGTATCGAGCGTTCTTATTCACGCTCACATAACCAACAAGGAGATGGTTCAGGTAGTACAAGCGAAAGTCTATCTCATAAATGTTGGAGTTAGCTAGAGCCTTTGTCACCCAATTCCCAGGTGGGCGAGATTAGAATAAGTCGATCACCCATCTACTAACCGTGAAGCAGAGAAGCTATGAGACCCTTCGAGAGTGCATATCATGCTTCAATAATGAGACATAGCAAGTTGAGGAGTACATCGATGGTACGACCCATATGGCAGTTCTGGTTGGACTTAAACATGAAAGGTTCATGTGGTCGTCGAGAAGAAAGTCTCACTCACATATGTCGAGGTGTAAACTTGAGCCTAAAATTACATCAGTGCAGAAGAGTTTGTAAGTTCCCAAGAGAACATTGAAGAAAAGCTCTCCATTCCAAAGCGTGAGAAGTCATCAAGCTGTCGTGAGTCCGAGTCACAAAGCAGAGGGTGGAAAAACACCCAAAAAAGAAAGAAAAAATCGACTGAATGGGGGTGTCAACCAATCGCTTAGAGAAGTACACTCCTACTGTTTTTCCATTAGAGCAAATCTTGATGAAGATTCAAGATAAGGAGCTGTTGAAGTCGCCAAGCAAGATCTAAGCATGGTCCAACTAGTAAAATAAGAGCAAGTACTACCTATCTCACAGAGATCATGGTTAAAAAATTAAATGTTTTACTAGTTCTCAGACTCTCAATTTATTTGAGAGCAATCCTAGGGCAAGTACTACCTATTCCGCATGACCATGATCTCATGAGTGCAGGCGTGTGTGTTAACCACGAAAGAGCAAAGTCCCTGGCCAAAAAATTAACAAGGCAAGGGTACTTTTGTTCAACCATGGTTGAAGACTCCAAAAAGTATGCACGATCATGTGATAAATACCGAAAATTTGCTACCATTCAAAGTCAACCGCCCTAGATCCTTACAAGTATGATGAGACCTTACCCTTTTGCACAGTGGGGAGTAGATCTTATAGAACCCTTACCAACCTGGCTAGGCCAAGTCAAGTTCACAGTAGTAGTAGTGGATTACTTCATTAAATGGGTCATAGTTGAAACCCTAACGACTATCACTAAAAAGAAGGTGACATAATTTATCTAGAAGTGCATAGTCTACAGGTTTGAGGTACCCCGAATTCTTAACACCGACAATGGAAAGCAGTTTGACAACCAGGCCTTCTAGTAGTTTTGCTATATGCTAAAAATTCAGCATAGTTTTTCATTGACAGCTTACCCACGAGTCAATGAGCAAGTGGAAGCAGTCTACAAGATCACCAAGAAGAACTTCAAGACCAAGCTTGAAAGCTTAAAGGGGTTTTGGGCGAAAGAGCTCTCATAAATGTGTGGGCGTACCACACCACACTTAGAACATCAACAGGTGAAATCCCCTAGTCTCCAGAATTAGGGGCAGAAGTGGTAATTGTCGAGATAGGTCTTCCATTCTTGCGTATTATGTCTTTTGATTCAACACAAAATGACGAACAATTGTGGATGAACCTAGATCTTTTAGAAGAAAGAGAGGTATAACCCATATAAAGGTAGCACAGTACAAGAGCAGAATTACATAGTACTATAACTCTAGAGTAAAGACAAAGCACTTTCAGGTAGGCAACTTAGTGTAGAGGAAGGTGATAGCGAACACCAAAGAACCCAACACTAGAGACGTAGTGCCGAATTGGGAAGAACCTTACGAGGTTACCAAGGTCGCACGCTCAGGAACCTACTAGCTCAAATATATGGATAAGAATAAGTCTTCCATCCTTGGAATGTGACACACTTGAAAAAGTACTTTCAATAGAATGTAATTCAAGTTTTCAATAAATGTCAGCAATAAAAGTTGTTCTTTCATTATACCAAAAGCTTTCTTAATTTAAGCTGAAGTCTATTCATATTATCTTAATTCAAACAACTTAAATTAGGGATAAGCAAGATGAGGGAAATGATCAACAGTAAAAAGCTAACATTCAAAATTTTCTAGTTACAACCAAGAGAAAATTCAAGAAATGTTCTACTTCGAAAAACTATAGAAAGAAGTACATCAAAAAACAATCATAAAAGGCCCATAAACCTACGTCTAATTGAACTTGACCTACTGAGTTTGGCTTGGATAGGATCTGTCCTAACTTGAAGGGCTCGAACCGGGATGGGACTTTCATGCACACCTTGGAAGATGCACAAATTATAGCAAGCAGCTAATGTCGAATCACTAGGAAGTCCCGACTTAAAGGATAGCAGAGAAGAATCAACAATTTTCTCCGCAGTGGTGGTGCAAAGAAACTTGAAGAGGGGAAGAAGATTGCCATAGCTAAATTCCTCATAGATTTGGTCCAGTACCCAAAAATTACAGAGGCACGAGAACCTTTCACCAAATTGGCCAAGTAAGAGGCATTCTAAAACTAGAAAGGGCGTGGAAGAAGTATCTATCTCAATCCATAGGCCAAAAACCAGGATATTTTGTCTGTTGGGTCAAAAATTGGACGGTACGGTCTTGACAGTATTTCAGAGTCGAATCCAGAAGGAAGTCCAAACAAGAGTGTGTGACGTGCACGATAACTAGCCCGAGCATAAGAAAGAGTGTGATCGGATGCAATGCTCAGTCCATCAAACTCAAGATCCAACTCGACATCTAAATCCTTTGACATCTTGAGAAAGGGAAGGCTTCCATCTTCACTAACAGGAAGCGAGAAACCCTTCGAAGTAATGTCCACCATGTCATTGGTAGGAAACCTAAAAACTAGATTAGATGAATGGCGAGTCACGACGCTGAAGGCATGCCTAAGAAAGGTTCATAATCTATCGAGACTGAACCAAGCAAACAAGACGTTAGTAACACCGATACCGCTTAAGGTACACGAATTTAAGAGTTGAACAACGTACCTAGAATGGATCCCTCCTTTAAGATTGGTGAGTTCGAGCCTGAAGCATAAGGCACAACTGACTCCAGAAGAAGTTTGTAAAGCGTCAAAGACTTAGTGAACAAATATAGAGCGCTACGGTTGACCTTGTTAGGATAAGTCATCACGAGGTCATAGAACTTCAACACCCAAGAGCGATGACTCAACTTCTATGCACTGGAAACAAGGTTAAATCATAAGAATAATGCAAAAAGTGTACATACAAAAAAAAAATGAAAAGAGATGTACCATAGTTAATAAGGTAGTAGGAACAGCCACTGAGGCCTCGACACCAGGGGCGGGCCAAGGCCCACCGCAAAAAACCATCTTTCTTTATATCCCTTCTGAAAGTTGGGACAAGCCACCAACAGAAAAAGTTTACTTTGGGTGTGAGGTAACATACCATAGTCACATCAAGATGCTGACATAAGCGATACAAAGAAAGAAGGCCATTAGCGCTGAAAATACCCTACAAGCCTGTGTAATCCAAAGGCTATGAACCCCAAAAAAAGACATTCAAGGTGTTGGGAGTGATTTTCCACTTCTCAGTTCAATTGCTTGAACTTGTTCTTTTTTCTCCCGTTTTACACGTTCAGTGTCTAAATGAAGTTTTTCTAAAGGTCCATTTCATAATTTCTATGCTAATTTCCTATTTAAAACTCCATAATCCTCATTGTTGTTTGTTGACCATTGATAGGTGCATCGGTTTTGATAATTTTCTCCTTGAACATAGTTTCCAGAGAAGTTCCAGGAACTTGTTATCCAGGACTAGGGTTTTGGTAAGTTGTGGAGGAAATTTTGATGGTGATTGTATCCTTGATTTTGATTTTCAAATCTAGAGGAGTTATTCATTTTTTTGTACCCAATATGTATAGGATGGAAGCTATAGAAAAAATATGGTTTGAGATTAATTGTTATTTAATCTAAGGGACGCCACATTTTAGATTTTTGAATTTATTGTATGTAGACAAGCTGATATTTTAGAATATCAAAAAAAAAAAAAAAAAAAAAAAATTAAATTAAAATATAAGAAGTTGTTGTTTATTTCTTGAATAAATGATTGACCAAATTATCATGAGTGCATTTTTTTTTCTTTTAATAATTCGAAAATCTAAAATGGAGTACTTTAGGAATGAATGCATTATCTCATTCCTAATTTTTGTCGTAGCTATTAACTTAAATTCTAATAAAAACTAGGCATTCTCTTAATTTAAAAGTTCAACAATTATACCCTAACAATTATACCCTTACTCATAAAAAATGTATTGGCACATTTTGAAAATTCAATCAAGTCATCTCTACGTTTATGGAAATTTTTTGTTAAGGATTATTTAGGTCATATTCTTGTTTTTAAGAATATCTTTTCCTAAGTAATATATCAAAAAAAACAACTTTTAAGCTTATGGAAAATATTTGCTTCAAGAATGTTTACATTAAAAATGTCATATTCTTATTTTTAAGAATATCTCTTCCTAAATAATGTTTCCATATACTAAAAGTTATTCTCCATTTTAAGGAATATTTTTTTATCCTAAGAGAGTTTTTCTTGGTTTATTTTTTCCCATTCAAAAAATTTACTCTCCTTTTACCCCCATTTGTCTGAAAATTGCCTCATTGGGCTCAAATTTTCGATTTTTCAAAGTTGAGCGACTCGTTTTGTGTTTTAGACTTTTGGAAAGCATTCGTTGGAATATTTCGAATTTTCTGTAAGTGTCCTCCTTTTTCCTGACTTTATGCTAGTAAGTAGGTGTTTTTTTTTTTTCGAAATTCTTGTCCCTTAATTAGACATTTTCTGATTTTTCATACGCCAATGCATGTATATTCAAATTTTTAGTTGCTAAATAGGGCCTTTTTAGAGTTTTGGTACTTTATTTGAATTTTTGTACTAAGTAGGACCTCTCATTGAAGTCTTGCAACTTTTCTAGGTACTATTTTAAATTCTTACTGAATAAGCTTCTATTTCGATATTTTGCACTAAGTAGGCCCTCTTTGGAGTCTTGCCACCTTTTAGGTACTTTTATTCAAAATTTAACCACATAGGCTTGTATTTTTTAATTTTAACCTCAATTAGCTCTCCCTCTAAGTCTCGCTACTTTTTAGGTACTTTTTGAAAGTTTAGGCTAAGTAGGCATTCTTAGTAGAGATTCACCCACCCTAGGCTATATCTTCAAATTTTTAGGCTAAGTAGACTGTCTTTGTAGAGACTTGCCATTTTTTAGCACTTTTTCAACTTAAAGGTTCACTAGGCTCTGTGTAGAGACTTGCCATTTTAAACATTTTTTTCTAATTTTTAGGCTACATAAACTCTCTTTGTAGAGACTTGCCTATTTTGAAGCACTTTTCGAATTCTTACTTCTTTGTAGTACCTTATTGTTTTTTTGCTCATGGTTCCCTCTTCCGATTATGAGAACGAATTGCATCACACTTTAGCCTTATCTTCTCACAAGAGAATTCTACACAAGGCTCTGGTGGTAATGTCTGGATCTCAATCAGTTGCTTCTATTCTGACCCAAACAAACTCTGGCAAGGTTAGAGTCAAATACCTTATCCCTTTAAAGATCACTGTTAGGTTTCCCCATAATAATAAAGTGTATGATAAACCTTCTCCTGACGAGGTGACACTTTACACCACCATGTTTAATAGAGGGGTTCAGTTGCTTTGATCCTTTTTCTTCAGAAATTCTTCTGCATGTGGAGGTGAAGGAAAAACAGTTGAATGACAAGATAAGAGTTGAGCTACTAGATGAGAAGCGAACATTGATGCTAATTAATGTGGAGGGCATCATAATTACAAACAACGTCATAGGCGAAATATTGAGAGATCTTGCTATAGATGAAGGGAAATGTATTAAGGTTAAGAGCTCGTCATTAGACAAAGCAACCAAGAAGAAAGGAAGAAAGTGCTAGAACTTATGTTTACACCACATTCTCCTTTTTATCCTAAAAGGTTGAGCAAACATAAACGAGATGAAAAGCAATTCGAAAAGTTTTTAGACATTTTTAATGAAATCCAAATAAATATTTCATTGGTGGATGCATTGAGAAAAATGTCTAACAACACTAAGTTCTTGAAAGATGCTCTTTTAGATAAGAGTAAAGTTGAAGAATTTAAGATTGTTCCGTTGTTTGAAGAGTGTAGTGCCATAGTGAAAAGAAAAATCCCAAGAAGAGAATGAGCCCTAGATCTTTTACCATTCTAGTATCTATTGGAGGTAAATCGCTAGGGAGCTTTTCATCTATTGAAGGTAACTTCATTGAGGAATATGCTACACTCAGTGACTTGAGGAAGTGCATACACTCTTCTCCAGCCTCTTCCCCTAAGGAGCTTTTCATCTCCTATGTGAGCTTTCGCTCTTCCTATTGTCTCGAGAGGCTTTCTAAGACTATCGACTCCAACGCTGATCCTTTCAGATTTCTGGCATGATGTTCTGGAGTGAGATGGCACCGATCAGTTCAAAATTGCTTGCCTCAGCACAGATATCCTCTGCATTCGCATCGTTCACCACAGATGGTGAGGCCTACGCTTTCGCTCTTCTTTGAATCGGAGGGACATACTCCTCCTTATCTACTTCAACTTTCAGAGTGTTCTCCTTCTTTTTTGATGCAGAGAAGGTGACTTTCTTTCTAGCTACGTTTTTTGTCTTGTGTTTGAAACAATTTTTGTTGTTTTGAGAATTTAGATGAAAATAGAAGATTTTTTTTAAGAAAATGGGTGAACTTAGGTGAATTTGAAAAGAATTGAGAGAAATTGAGTGAGATGAAAGCAATTAGGCTCAAATTCGACTTTCTTTAAAGCTTCAATAGGAGAAATGTTGGGGATATGATCGTTGCACTTCGACATTACGGTTGCTGACAACATTACTATTGCCTTAATTACTACTTCAACATTTTCTGCTTTTTCGAAACTCTACCTGTTGGGGATAAATTATCATTGTAACGATTATATTGACACGTGTATAGGTCCCTAATGGCTATTATTTTTTTAAAAAATCCAAAATTTAATACGTTGTTCCAATGTTGTAAGCATTGCTTTTCGCTTAAGTATAATGTGATGCGGTCTGCATCACATCGATTTTTTTTTAATTAAAAGAAAATAAAAAAAATAATCATAAAAAAAATAAAGAAATCGAATAAAATATAGATAAAATATCAATTAGGACTTATATAAAAGATATAACATTGCGTACCGCATTGGAAATGCCCCTTACATCCAAGCTGTTTCAATCCTCGGCCAAATTTAAAGAATTACATCCAGGTTAGATTTCTTCTCCTCTATAATGCTTTAGTCTGTTGCCATTTACTACAAATGTATTTCCTCTTTAGATGTTCTGGATCTCAACTGCTCCATTTTCATGTACGTTTACAACTTTAAATGGTCTAGACTATTTTGTTCTAAGCTTTCCAAGAAAGAACTTTAATCTTAAGTTGTAGAGAAAAACTTGTTGCTCAAGTTGAAATGTCCTCTGCTTTATACACTTATTATGTCATTTCTTTGTCTTCTCTTTGTATATTTTAACATTTTCATAGGTTCCTTGCCTATGCTTTCCAAGCTCAAGCAGTTACAAATTTCTTGTTTTCAAAGCTGCAATTAAATCTAAATTTAACTTTTTGAACACCTATTATGCTCTAATTCCATTGGTAGGTGGCATGATTTTCCAAACACTAATTAGTAAAAGGACATTCATAAAGAAGTTTTAAATGCGGTTCTATATGCCAAGAGTGCATCCTCTAGTCTTAAGGTCCAGTCTTTACTAGTAGGTCTAACTAGCTTTTCTAATATTCCCTTGATCTTGCCATTTGAAATCTTTGCTTGTCCATTTGTTTTGTGATGGTGGGGTGTTGCAATGCTATGTTTCACATTGTATTTATGCAACAAACTAGTCATTGCGCTATTAACAAAATGTTGCCTCTCATCACTAATCAGTGCTCTTAGCATTTCGAAGCGTGTGAAAATGTTCATGTGAAAGAACTTTATTACAGTCTTTGCACCTGAGAAAGATGTAATCTCAAGGGTAGAATAGACATTTGACCTAGCTGTGAATTACGAACAAGCTCGTGAAGGATCATATCACAAATGATCGGTGATGTCAGTGGGCACTAACTAGTCCTATAATGCAAAGAGTTCAACACGAGCCTTTAGTGGAATAAGCTTGATGTTAACGAGAAGGGATTAGATCTTCGGTCGTTGTAGCTTTCAACCTATAGGTCCTCTGGTCCCCGAGCTAGCTCATAACTGCTGGCACACTGTTTCATTAGAGAAGTTCAAATTCAAGGATTTGTGACAAACCACACCAAATGGGAAAAAAAAATCACATTTAATTTGTATGTATTAGTTAAACCAACTCTACTAACAACAATTTATTAGAAATTGAAGGTTAACTATTTATGAAATAGGAAACTTAAGGACCATTTGGCAAATAAGCAATACTTGAGCCCTAGTTTTTTCCTTTCTCCTTCAACCTTTCTCTCTCTCGTTTTTCCCCCATACTTCTCCAATTCCAGTCGCGAACACCCATCCCTCGCGATTTTGATCTCTCTTTCTCTCTCTCAGTCGTCCTCGTGATTTCTCGCTCTCACCAGCCATCTTTCTCTCTCTCCGTCGCCTTCCATCTTTCTCTTAGTCGTCTTTCTCTCCCTCGCAATATCTCACTCTCACCGGCCATCTTTCTCTATCCCTTGCCTCTGTTATCACCAAACCCATCTCGTGTGAGCTCGTGAAGGTGGTGAGGAGTCTTAGAGGTAAGTTTTGTTCTCCTTCTCTTGAGTTCGGGTTGAAGCTCGAACCTATGTTGAAGTCGGTGGCGTTCCCGCGCTTGTGGTTGGTTTTGGTTTTGCAAGGAAGGTGTTCGACAAAATGCTTGAGAGAGCTCGGTGAGTTATGAGCCTACATCAAAGTTTCGGCCCGCTAGGTGTGATTGAAAGGTTGGTCGAGAGTCTGTGAAGGGTTTTCTATGGAGTTGCTCGGCTGGTTTCAAGGCTAGTAAGCTTTGGGTTAGCCTCTCAGCTGATTTGTTCGCGTTATGTAAGCTATTGTTGGTATACTTCCTACCTTTTAAGTATGCGTTGGTGTTTTTTTTTTGTTCTCTTAAATGCTTACTTGTTTTTTTTTTTTTTTTTTGTTCACTTGTAGGTTCAGGCGCTTAGCTAGGTTGTTCTTTTGGGGCTAAAGCCTAGTTGTAGCTGGTTCTAGTAGAACCAAGTGTAAGGGACCCTAATCGGGCTTGTTTTTCCTTAAAATAACTTAATAGTGTTACCTTTGTTATATGGTTTATGTTGTATGTTAAACAGCATATTGTTCTCGTATTGATACATTATAATACATGAACTGAAGCATGTCTCGTGGTTTATGTGCTAGATAGATTTGAGAAAACTATTGAATGGTTATCCGTTCTTCAGTGAATTATGTCACATAGTATGTACACTGATAGATTCTTGAATCCTACCATATGCATATTTGTTTGTATTCACAACTAGATGTATAAAGCTCCCGCATGTTGTATTTTTCCTTGGCTGGTTAGTTGCATTCATGTTTATAGAAAGGCACCGACATGTCGGATGTCAACTAGGAATAGTATAACTGAACACATGAAGAACCTTGTCATTTATTTTCTTGTATTGTTAACTGTATGTTGGTTCTATGTCGTTGAATATGTGCGTGTAGTACTTTTACTCGTTTAGATGTATGCGTGCGAATAACTTCCTGTTGTCATGTACCGTTCTTGAAAAGCATGTATTACTTGAAATTATATGACGCGTATGTATGTTGAGAGATCCTAGAATCATGTTGCATTCTTACTTTTGTTGTTTCGTTGAAGCTTGTTTACCTTAAAGTCTCACACGCATGTATTTGTGTTAGTATTTCATGTTTTGTATGAATACATTGTGTAGCATGTAAATATGATGATTTGTTCTAAAAAACCACACCTTACCTAGTTGCTTGAAATGTATCGAATAAATTGCATAAACAACGTTGTTTGGATGACACGTCTTTCTTGAGTTGTTTGCATAGGTCATAGGGTCGGTTGCATTACTTGATGTGTTGTTTTGCATTCGAGTCACTTTCCTTGATAGTATGAGTATGTCAACGAGATGGCCTTGATATGTCTTTGCTCTGCCATAGCGTGGTTACAGTAGACCATAGAGTCCATTGCTACATAGCACGTTAGGGAACGACCCATAGGGATGCCGAACACGATAAACGTTCTCTAACGGACAGAGGTAGTCAGATGTAAGAGATCGTGCTTGTGGAATGATGGATTGCAACCATCCTGAGTGCGACACGTGACCATCGGGTCTGACCACAGGGTCTTTTAGACGTGTTGGGTAGCCGACCGCGGTTCTTTCTGATACCTAGGAGCTTTTTGAGATATTATTGGGTTTACTCTAACTATAGAGCAGCCCGAGCACCACAGCCTGTACGAGTTGCAAAGTGTCAAGCGGAAGTGTGATCTAGGCTTCGACTAGCGTATGTGCTAGAGCATGGACAGATACCTGCACCTACAGCTTGGCGAGCTGTGGGCTGGCTTAGTACTATGGGGGAACTTGATTGGTTGTTGTTCGCCTCACTCGCGCCGGACATACCATGGGAGGTGCCCGAGAGACTCCATAGCTTATACCCACATATCAAGGTGCTCCGCTTTACGCGACATGGTCGTGTAATGGCTTTTAGGGTCTTATGGCATTGGCTGGGGACCTAGTTTTCCTTACGGGTAGCATATCTGAGTGATCTAGGATGCATAGGGTGTGATCGGGGAATCAGTCATTGGACGGAGATCCCTTATCGTGTGAGTTGGAGCTGGCAACTTGCTAGGCAGTGAGCAACCAAAATTGCTAAGGCATAAGTGAGCGTCGCGCTAGCAGGTTGGCAACTTGTTAGGCAGTGAGCAGCTAAAATTGCTAAGGCATAAGTGAGCGTCGTGCTAGCAGGTTGGATCGCTCTCGGCTCGGCGCCGTGCGTGGTATCTGACATATTTTGATTGACCCCATCTTGTCCGAGGGACCCAAGATAGCCTGGGAGACTCCAGTAGGTAGGCCTTGCATCTAGGTGCTCTATTGTACCCAAAAGGGGTCGGGTAGTGACTTTGGAGTTTCACAGCATCGGTTGGTGAGACTCCTCGAGTATTGCCACGAGTTTTGGAACTCGTGGCACAGACAACTAACAGTCGGGAAGTTTTCCCGTTCGTTTGTACATGTTATTCATAGACTTATGATTTATGTTTGTTTTGTTCTTATATGTTGTGTGCACCTCGTGTGGGGTTTCTTACTGAGTTCTCAAATACTCACACCTTCGTTTTATGTTGGCTACGGATTCAAAACCATAACTGCAAGTACACACAAGGATGGATCACCGACAACTGAAGATATACCTAGTGGGGACGTGTCAGTGGCCTCGTTTGGCGTCATTCTTTCTAGTATTAGTCTTATTTCATATCTATCTGCACGAACTGTTGTAATAACTTAGTTTGAATTGTTTTAGTTTTAAAATTGAGATATTGAGATCTTCTTATCTGTTCGACTGTCTGGTTAGGATGCATGTTTTGATTTACACCTGCAGAGTTGTTTTAAATGATTTTGAAATATCCAGGTTCTGATTTACATGTTTTGCGGGTATGAGTTTCCCATATTTTAGGGAAAACTTTATCGAAATTTTCTTTAAAATTTTCATGCATTAGTAACTTATGTGCTATAACCTAACGGTTATGTACCGGGCTGTTACAGGATTAATTATGTGGGACATAATTAATAGAAGCGTTAAGCTTAATAGTAAACTTAATTAATTAATATATTGGATATATTAATTTAATATTTATTGGATAATTATTATTGATGATATTAATTTATTGGATAAATTAATTATAAATAATTATTGGAAAATTATTGAGTTCTCCGTTGTAAATATATTTGACATATTAAATTAATAATTATTTGATAATTATTAAATAAGAATATTAATTATTATGTTGACATATTAATTGAATTACTAATTATTGGATAATTATTAAAGTAGATAATTAATATATTGGATATATTAATTGTAGAGATTTATTTATTTAAATAATATATTGGATATATTATTGAATTGAGCTTTATTGAGATAAATATCAATTAAAAAAAATGACATATATTGGGCAAATTCGAAATTCTCTTCCGATAAATTGGTGGAAGGAAAAATCGATACCCTTAATGGAGGGATGAAATTCGAATTTCAAATTCTAAATTGTGAAGGAAAAATCTTTGATTTTTTCTGAATATTTTTAAATATTAGATATTTAAAGGTATTATATTTTCATAATTTAAATATTCACTCATCCACTAGAAATAGAGGTCTTCGTTCTCACCCCTACTCAGTTCTGAGTAGCCTAATTCTCAAATTGAGAAACTCTTAGTAATCTTTTTCCTGTTGAGTTAAAACTCTTTCCAGCTTATTTTCTCTAAGAAGCTTCCAACCTGGCATTCAGTGCAACATTACAGACACAACCTATAAGATTAGAGGATTCAATCAAGAAGGTTTCAAGAGGATTTGTTTGTGACCTTCTCGACATAAAGACCTGCCAGAATTATTCAGATGTGTCTACCAATGCAAGTTTTTTATGTTTTTCCAACAATGATTAACCACCTAGGGGTTGCATGTAGATTAATTAATAAATAATTAATTCGATTAATAAATAAATAATTAATTAATTGGATTAATTATTGTATTAAAATTTTTATTACCTATATGCTTTCGCCACATTAATTGCAGTCATCTATCCATCAATTCTCAACATTCACATGAACAACTAGGATCAGGTTGTCTGCAATCATTATAAAGTAAGTCGTATAACCAATGTCACCAAGACTTAAGCGCCCTACCTTAGTCCACACACTATAGTTGTTTTAGGTTATTGATTTAGAACTAGGTACACTATATGTCTCATATACTTGTCTACATCCGGATAATCATTGAGGTCTCGCCATTAATCCAATTAATGCGATAAGGCTAAATGATGTTTGTGAATTAAATGCATAATTAATAAAAATAATAAATTTATTAATAACTAAATAAGACATAAAGGTCATACATAAAATAATATTCTTTAATTGCAAACCACTAAGTCTTTAGTGTTAGGGGCTGTGCCCTAAATGTTTAGTAGTTTGTAATTAAAGAACAATGCATCTAATGTTAGAAATTCAATGTTATATTTTGGTTATTAATAAAGATGAGTATTTTCATTAATTGTGCATTTAATATTCATGAGATTAATGACGATATGTTCATGAGTATTTAGATGAACACTTAGACAAGTTTGTGGAACATACAAGTGAATCTAGTTCCAAGTTAATAACCTAAAGTATTTATAGTATATGGACTAATGCTAGGGCGCCTAAGTATGGGTGACACTGTTGGTACGAAACTGGAGATAATACTTAAACCTTATGCATGAAAATCAGTTATGAAACCAAATATACCAAAATAAACATTGTGAATTTAATTAAAACCATTCTTCAGTAGGATCACAAAAACATTAAATAATCAGAAACCCATAATAAAAATGCAGAATTTAAAAATGCTAGGATGTTCTGTAGACTCTAGTGTAACAATCTCGATTAGTCAATGCAGCAACTTAGTTAGCATCCAAGTCCAAGTACCTATGGGGAAAATTAACATGGAAAATAGTGAGTTATAAAACTCAATAAGGCTCCCGAGCTTGGGGTACAACATGTATATAGTCAAACGAGAGTATATCACGTAAAAGAATATAAACCAATAAATAGTAATCAATGTCATCAAAGGGTGAATTGAACCAAATGTCCTAGGTGCCAAGTCATGAAATTTCAGCACATCTCAAATAAATCAATAACTTATGCCAAAAACTAAAGAAGTCTATCAGCCAAAGCTGTAGATCAAAAATATTTTGTAAATTCCTTTGACCTAGTTAGACAATCTGGATAACCAATGCTAGTGAGAGTGCCCCTTAGCGAGCTGAGTAAACCTTGGGGAGCCTCGAACACTTGCAAGTAGTGGTAGTAAAAACACCCTAAACAGCGGGGTATCACCTACAGTTTCCACCTAAACACGTACGTAAAATATTGTTAGGTCAGCCCATGGTAGGTATAGTCAACCAGGTGGCACCACCGATCCATGAGTCTACTATATGTAGGATATCTCCCTTAGTCTAGCACCTGATGAGCACCTGTATTCCCTACCCATGTCCACGCCATGTTTGCCTTGGACATTGACACATGTATTAATCACATGGTCCTCTTTGGGACAACAATAAAATCTTGGTTCCCCTTGGAACACCAAAACAACAGGATCAACCATTGGGTTTTGAAGCCCTTAAACAAAGTAAGAAGGTGTGTTTGCTCAAAAGATCTTTATATGGGCTTATAAAACTCCATGTTAATGGTATATAAGGTTTGATTCGCACATGTTATCCATTGGCTTTACTAGAAGTAAATATGATAGTTGTGTTTACTTTAAAGAAGTTTCCAAATCTGAAATTATTTACTTACTTCTATATGTTGATGATATATTGATTGCATGTAAGTCCATGAATGAAATAAATAGGCTAAAAAAATCTTTTGAGTAAAGAATTTGACATGGAAGACTTAGGCAATGCAAAAAGAATTTTATGTATGGAATTGTAAGAGAGAGGAAAGATAACAAGTTGTTTTTGTCTTAACATGATTACATAACTAAGCTAGTAAAAAAGTTGAACATGCATGGTAGGAAGAAAGTGCAAACACCTTTTGGAAAGAATTTTAAACTTTCTAGTGATGATTCACCTAAGACACCTAATGAGATTGAGAAAAGGATAAATATTCCTTATTCTTCAGCTGTGGTAGTCTTATGTACGTTATGGTTTGCACTAGACTTGATCGTGCACAACTACTTAGTGTTGCTAGTAGATTTCTTGCTAATCTTAGAGAACAACACTTAAATGTTGTGAAGTGGATTTTGAGATATCTTGCATGGCATACTTCTTTATGCTTTTGTTATGGTAGAGACAATGAAAGTGGGTACATTGATATTATGGTTATGTTGATTCTGATTATGCCACTGATATTGATAAACGTAGATCTTTGACTGGTTTTGTGTTTAAATTGTTCGACTGTACAATTTGTTGGAAATCAAATTTACAATCCCTTGTTGCTTTCTATACAACTAAGTCCGAATATATTGTCTTAACTGAAGCGGTAAAGGAGGCCATTTGGCTTAAAGGGATAGTATGAGAATTAAGTTGTAGAGAGGACATAAATGTGATTGTGAGTTGTGATAGTCAAAGTGCTTTACATTTATCAAATAATCATTCTCATCATGAAAGAACTAAACATATTGATATCAGACATCATTTTGTTAAAGATGTTATCAATGATGGTTTAGTTCAAGTTAGAAAGGTTAGTACTGGTTTGAATGATGCCGATATATTTACAAAAGCTTTACCTTTTGATAAATTTGACATTTGCATGAGAATGTTGAATATGAGTGCGTGATAGTTTTTTTGTTTTCTATGTATTGTATTGATGTATGGGTTGGTGTTGTTTGCTTATTCAACATTAAAGTATATACCAATGTGGAAATTGTTTGAAAATGACCTAGACTTTAATTAGAATTATTGATATAATTAAACACCATTTACATCAATTAGTTAATACATAGTTAATAAGAGTAATTAGTTTAATTAATAATTAATTAGAAATTGAGTTGGTTAATCATGTTGATTAGTTAGGAGGTTTTATAACTACATAGATTTAATCATATGTTGCCAAGCTTATTAGTTACATGTGCACTCATTTTATGATTATAAATTAGTGGCCTTACATCTCATTTGTGATAAAGTCTTTTGATTCAATTGCGATTATAATTGGTAAATTCTATTAGTGAAATTTACCTAAAGGGCAAGGTTGATTTGTTGAGAAAAAAAAATAATACACGAAGGGTAGTGTGGTCATTTGACGCCCGTCCTGCCACTATACGGATCGACCATCACCGCTTCTCCGTCTATAGTGCTGTCCAGTCGAGAGTTTTGTAAGTCCGATTTTCCCTTGCACTTTCTTGATTCTTGGAGATTCACGAAGGGGAAATCTAGGCTGTTTTAAGGATTTCTTTTGTTGTGACTTTATGAGCAATCAAAATAAACTTGGAGGCTTGATTTGAAGAAGAAATTGCAACTACTCAAAGCTTTGGTTCAAAGGAGTTCAAAGACGTGGTCTTTTTCCTTTATTCCTTGTTTCCTTTGAATGTATGATATTTTTCTTTTGTATAAGAGCAATCTTGTTAGATTTCTATTTACTTATTAACTATTTGTATCTTGTAATAGTTTACACTCAAGAATCTCTCTAATAAGATTGTCTCACCTAACCTCGTTTATAGGTGAAATGGATGTAGGGCATACATACTTTACTATGTAAAATCTCGTGTTCAATTTCTTTGAACTATTTTTTTATGTTGTTATCTTTAACAAAATCAACATATGCTTAGAGTAGGCTGAGAATTAAATTTGTAACAATGTAGGACAGAGTAGAATGAGTTTTTTTTTTTTTTTTTTTTTTTTATGAAGTTTATAGCGACCTAGGGGTTTGATAAGAATTTTATTGATCTGATTATGTGTTTTTTACAACAGTCTCTTATCCTATCAATTTAAATGGGTATAGAAGAGGTAATATCAAACCTTATAGAGGACTAACACAAGGAGACCCGTTCTCTTCTTATCTATTTTTTTGTGCATAGAAAGTCTTTCTTAAATTTCAGGATGGATGGACGATTGAAAATAGATTGCAGGTTTGAAAGGTTTTAGAAGATCCCTTTCTATGACTCACTTATTTTTTGTGCACGATAGTTTACTCTTGTTGAAAGCCACAAGGAGCAAGAGAGAATGTATTATTGATCCATTAAGTCTCTTTTCTTTGCTCACATGTCAAGAAATAAATTATTATAAATCAACAATATGATTCCGTCCTATACAAATTCTTCCTATAATTCAATTGCTTTCTACTCAATTAAAGGTGCAAATGGTGGATAATCATACTAAATATTTAGGGATCCCAGTTTCTTATTCTTCTTAAAAAAATTTCTTTAAAAATCATTAAGGATAAGATGTGGAAACTTTTATTCAAGTAAAAAACAAAAATGTTTTCGGTTGGGGGGAGAGAATACTTATTAAGACTTTGGTTCAAGCCTTCCAACTTATTTGATGAATTGCTTTAGAATTCTAAAATAAATTATTAATGGTTGCCATTTAATCATTTTAGCTCGATTTTGGTGGGGGCGAAATAAGAATCAATTGAGTGTCTTGGCAAAAGGCTTGTGGTCCAAAGAACTGTGGGGGGTCTTGGTTTAGGGGTCTCGAGCTATTCCATAAAAAAATTGTAAGGAAACAGAGATGAAGGTTATTCATGGAATCAGATTCGTTTCTTGCCCAGACCCTACGAGGTAAATATTCTCATTCGACTAATTTCCTTGTTTGTAATCTTACTAATAATGCATAATGTACTTGGAGGAGTATTTCTTGGGAGCGTAATCTCTTGAGTAAGAGAATAAGATGACATATTAGAAATAGGTAAGACATGTAGTTAATTCAGCTGATTGTCTTTGTCATAAGTCATCCATGAGGCTGATACGCACAATGGGGATTGATGCTGATTTAAGGGTATGTGACTGACTAAGAACAAGTCTAGAGTGGGATGAACATGAAATAATAAATATGTTTACTGATGACGATGTGGGGATATGATTCCTTGGCAATATGAAGATAGCAGATTACTTATCGTTAGATCAGCTTATTGGCTAGCATATTCAATGAAAAAAGCTCGCCTTCTTCAAATATGGAAAGCACAGAAAATGACGGTAAGCTTTATGGAAATGCTCAATGTCTAATAAAAGTTCTTCATCAGGCCAATTTTCAATGACTTTATCTTCTCTCAAGAAAATCTATGTAAAAGAAGTCTCGGGATAATTTCATGTGTCCTCATAGTTCTAAGCATACGAAAACTACAATTCATGCTATTTGGGAATGCAAAAAAGTGAAGTCCATTGGGAAGAATATATCTTTTACTAGTTTAAGGTTCCCAACTATGTGATATATGCACCTAATTGATGGGTTTAAAGGTGAGTCAAAATGGATATGTCCTTGTAGACATAACATATGATTGAGATTATTATTGGCAATACATTATCGAATTTTAGAGAGCAAGGAGTTTGAAGGAAGAATCACAAAGTTGCTGGGAATAAGATTGTTATAGGCCAAGCCAACGTTGACCCCCCTAAGGTTGGAAAAATTGAGGCCATAACCCCCAGGGCGTCGGCCAAGTCCATGTCAACCCCCCGAGGGTCGGCTAAGTCCATCCCGACCCCTCGAGAGTCGCCCAAATGGAGGCCACAAAACCTATGGGGTCGACCAAGTCCATCCCGATCCCCTAGGGGTCGATCAAGTAAGTTCGGCCTCTCAAGGGAACGGCCAAAAAAGGCCTCGACCCCCTAGGGGTCGGTCATTACAGCCTCGACGTTCTCCGGTTCAACCAAAGAAGGTGAACACTCCCTAGGGGGAAAGCTGTGGAGGTGAGGACTCCCCTAGAGTCAACCGAGTCCAAAGTAATGACTAGATCGACTGATAACATCAATGAGTTACGTCGAGTTGGCCAGTCGGAGTGGGTTGGTAGTGGAGTTTAGGACTCTCTTGTGGAGGAGTCGACCAAGTCCAAGTAACATTTGTGGATGCTGCATCTCGTGGCGTCCTAGGGTTACGTCGAGTAGACCAGCTCGAGTGGGTTGGTCATGGAGGTTAGGACTCTCCTCTAGGAATCGATCGAGTCTAAGTAACGCATGGATACGCTGCACCTCGTGGCGTCCCAAGGTTACATCGAGAGGGCCAAGACCCCCATTTAGGGTTGACCGAGACTAAAGCCGACCTCTAATGAGATCGGTCGAGTGGGCCAGCCAGAGTGGCTTTATCGTGGACGTTAGGACTTTCCTCTGGACGAGTCGATCGAGTCCAAGTAATGCTTGGAGACCTTACACCCTTTAACACCCTAAGCTTACAACGAGAAGCTACACTCCTAAGGGGTCGGCGGTAGAGGTGAGGACCTCTCGAGTCAAGGCCATTACACCTCTTAATGGTAACGCGCAGGCGTTATGCCAGTATTCATTCTCGGTTAATGATGGACGCTTCCAGTGATCGACCATTAAGCCACCTATGAGTGAGTTGCATGGAGATATGAAACTGACTGCTACAAGAAGTAAGATCATTCTCCCTTTCAGGGATTCACCTAACCACTGCAAAACGACGCTAAGTATTCTAAAGCCGTTCTAAGTTCTACAAGTCCTCTAAATTTCTCTCCTAAACTCTTACTAAATTAGACATCGGAGGCCCTGTGGCTCGCACCACAACGGTGTGTCCTAAAATTGTTCTTTTTTGCAAGTTTATCGTCATCGATAATACAAATTGTATTGTGGATATTCGTTGACCATTTTTCGGCATCATAAGTTGGCGCCGTCTGTGGGGACGAGAGAGTGTTCTACCTAAGAAGCTTAATTCCTACACATTTTTCTATAGAAATGTCAAACATTGAGAACGACCACCACCGGTGCCGAAAGAGAGTAGATGTTGAGCACGCTCTAATGAGAATTGCCTCAAGAGGACATGACAATGTTTATGTCGAGAACCACCCAGATCGTGAGGCTGTGAGGCTGTAGTAACGAGGCAAGAATCGAAGTGTGCTGATCCAAAGTTTGCGGCTTTG
The DNA here is from genome assembly GCA_037832605.1 of Cyclanthera cordifolia. Classification (NCBI taxonomy): domain Eukaryota; kingdom Viridiplantae; phylum Streptophyta; class Magnoliopsida; order Cucurbitales; family Cucurbitaceae; genus Cyclanthera; species Cyclanthera cordifolia. The sequence goes on from JBBMEG010012787.1 coordinate 23,308, forward strand.
GAGAAACAAGTGCAAGAAATGACAAAGAATTTTAGTCACCTGGTGGAGTAACTCTGACAACCTCCTCTAGCTCAGACAGCTGTCGGTGGAAACCAGCAAGCACACCAGGAGGCGGCGAGGCGGCAATCTACCAAGAAAAATGACGCAACAGAGAAGTCAGCACTTTTGGTTCGGGACCCTACCAAAGGGAAAGCCCCAGCCACAAAGGCTCTGAGAAAGGCTCCTTCCCTACACTGAAGATCGGTCGATTGACTTCGACGTGGCGGTAATGATCGGAGGAGGGAGCATTCGGCTCACTAGAGGATTGGTTATAGAGCTGAAGAGTCTTCTAGAATGCAGTCAGTCTAGAGTAGCCAGCCGCGGAGTACCACACGATGGTCATCCACCCAACATCCTTCAAGAACTCCAAGTGTCCGAACGACGGGATTAGACTTGGGTGTGGATCTCAGGGATGTACTCAACCAACACCGAAGAAAGGCAGGTTATAGGGAAGCCGAGGATCAATTTTGGTTAGCTTAGCTTCACCTTCTCCAAGATCAGTTGAGAAGCATGAAGAAAATGCAGGACCAAAACGGACTGGACCTAGACAGCCTAATCGACCATGTCGACACTCCTTTCATCGATGAAATCATGGAGGAGTCAATTCCAACAATGTTTAAGCACCTGATGATCAAGGGTATGATTGATCTACAGATCTCATAGAACACTTAGGTTCCTATCGGGCATGGATGAAACTCCATGAAGTCCGAGACGTGATCAAGTGTTGAGCATTCTCATTTACGCTCACATGACAGTCTGGAAGATGGTTCAGGTAGCTCAAGCGCAAGTCTATTGCCTCATTGAGAGAGCTAGCTAGAGCTTTCGTCACCCAAATCTTTGGTGGGTGAGATCACAAAAAGTCGGTCACCCAACTACTTATCGTAAAACAAAGAAGCCAGGAGACCCTTCGGGAGTACATAGCACGCTTCAACAATGAGGCACTACAAGTCGAAGGATCGACTCTTGCAGCGGTCGTAGCTAGACTCAAAGATGGGGAGTTCCTATGTCGAGCTGCTAACTAGGACGCAAAAGTAAATTAGTGTAGGGGAGCTGGTCAACTCCCGAGGAGGCACTAAAGGAAAGCGCTCCATTCCAAAGCCGACAAGTCGTCTTGAGTCCGATCACAAAAAGTCGCGAAAGCGAAGGGTGGAAGAAGGCCTAGTGAAAAAAGAGAAGACCGAACGAAATAGGGTACCACCTAGCCGGTTCAAAAGATACACTCCTACGAAGGTTCCATTAGAGAATATCTTGATGGCGATTCAAGATAAGAAGGAGTGGTAGAGGTGACTGAAATAAAAAAATGTTGAAATTGAGCCAGTGCTAGGTGAAGCTGTCTAAGAGGCGACACCTGTAGAGGTACAAATCCAATAAGTACCTAGTTCCCAAAACGCCAGCGTCGATGCCTTTGCAAAATTAGCTGCTGCCTACGAAACTGAGGTGACCAGGACCATGCAAGTAGAGATCCTAGACAAGCCTAGCATCACCACTAAGCTGTTGCATGAAATTAGCCAGGCAACCTCGAACTCGCCAACAACATGGATGACCCCCTTCCTTGAATACTTAGGGGAGGGGAATTTTCCAGGGACAAGAAGGACGCCCGACGAAGCTTCCAAACATGTGGTGCAATGGGATAAGTTGTACAGAAGAGGGTATTCTTTACCTCTCCTTATATGCTTAGACCCTAGCGAGACCACTTATGCAATGCAGGAAGTACACGAAGGCATATATGGCAACCATGAAGGGGCAAGGTCCTTGGTCAAGAAGTTAATCAAGCAAGGTTACTTTTGGCCAACCATGGCAGAAGACTCCAAAAAGTACACTCAGGCATGTAACAAGTGCCAGCACTTTGTTACCGTCCAAAGGCAGCCGCTCGAGGTCCTTGCTAGCATCATGGGGCCATGACCATTTGCGTAATGAGGGATAGACCTTATAGGACCCTTACTATTTGGCGAGGCCAAGTGAACTTCGCGGGGGTAGCAGTAGGATTACTTTACCAAGTGGGCCGAAGTCGAGGCCCTGACGACTATCACTGAAAAGAACTTGATGGAGTTCATTTGGAGGTGCATAGTCTGCCAGTTTTGGATACCCCGAACCCTCATCACTGATAATGAAAAGTAGTTTGACAACCATGGTTTCTAGCAATTCTACTATGAGCTTTGAATTAAGCAGAACTTCTCATCACCAGCTCACACAAAAGCCAATGGGCAGGTGGAGGCAGTAAACAAGATCATCAAAAAGAACCTAAAGACTAAGCTCAAAAGCTTGAAAGGATTTTGGCGGAAGAACTCTCACAAGTGTTGTGGGCGTACGACACCACATCCAAGACGTCAACAGGAGAAACCCCCTTACTCGCTAGCATTTAGGGAGGAAGCAGTAATTCCAATAGAGATAGGACTTCCATCCCTACATGTAGAGTCTTTTGATCCAACTCAAAATGACTAGCAGCTGCAGATAAGTTTAGATCTCCTGGAAGAATGAAGGGACACAACTCATATAAGGGTGACACGGTACAAAAGCTAAATTGCCAAGTACTACAACTATCGAGTAAATGCAAAACACTTCCAAGTTGGTGACTTAGTGATAAGGAAGGTGATGCCGAACACCAAAGAACCCATCAGTGGAGTCCTGGGGCAAAATTGGGAAGGACCATACTAAGTCGCCAAAGTGGCACGCTTATGCACCTACTACCTCGAGGACATGAATGAGAATAAGATCCTCCATCCTTGGAATGTTGAACACTTGAAAAAGTACTTTCAATTGAATGTAATTCAAGTTGTCAATGAATAAAGTAAAGTATTATTTTCTCCTTCTTTCAAAAGGTTATCTTAATTTAAGTATATTGATGTTGTCATAAACTTAAATTGGGGGTAAGCAAGATAGAGAAATAATCAGAGCTATTATTTATTCAAAGTTCAAAATTTTCCAGGTTACAACCTAAACGAAAAAACTTAGCAAAGTAAATGTTCTAGAAATAAAAAGCAACAAAGAGATAGTCATAAAGGCCCTCCGGAGCTGCGCCTACTAGAAGTCGGTCGGTTGAGTTGGGCTTGGGTAGGAGCTGTCCTAGCTGGAAGGGCCTAACTCCTTTTAGGCACGCCTTAAAAAATGAGGGAGTCGTAACAACCAGTTTGGGCTGGATCCTTTTGAAGTCCAAATTCGAAGGTTGGCAAGGAAGGGTAGGAGATTTTCTCCACAGAGCTGGAACAAAGAGACCGAAAAAGAGGAAGGATGTTGCCATAGCAAACTCCATTTTAAATTCGGTTTAATGCCCAACCGATGGAAGCCTCACCAGAATTGTTCTCCAAAATCACGAAGGTAGGAGAACCCTTCACGAGGTTAGCCAAGTAAGAGGCGTTCTTTAGTTTCCCTTCAGCAGAAGCCAGCTCTCGGCGAAGGCGAGGGATCGTGGAATGGTCATCTTGGCGTGTACGGGCAATAAGACTTCAGGCCACTTCGGCGAAAGTTTGAATGTTGACTAAGGCAGCCTCGGTAACTCGCTGAGCTTCTCAAGTCTGTGCGAGCTCCCACTTAAGCTTATCAGAGTTAGTGGACAAAGAAAAGTTGTTGTGACGTAAGTCCTAACAAAAGGTGACGATAAGCCGAGGCAAAATGGATGAAGGCCTGTAAATACCAAGGTAACAAGTTAGCCTAAATACTTAGATCAACACATGACTATATACCTCGTGCATCAAACAGGTCCCTTCCTTCAAGATCTGGGAGACATCTCCTAGGGGTAAGGGAGTCGAAGAAGATTCCATTTAACTCCATAGATTAGAGGCTAAGGTTTTCTTCTCCTGTGGGTCCAAAGTAGGACGGTATGGCCCTGACAAAAGATAAGAGTCAAATCCAGAAGGAAGGCGTCTGTGGCATGCAAGAGCTAGTCCAAGCTAGAGAAAGGGCAAGTCAAAGCCTAAACTTGGTACGTCAAACTCCGATTCTAACCCGATTTATAAGTCCTCTAGAACCTCAGGAAAAGGAAGGTCTCTGTCTTCACCAGGTGGAAGGGGATAACCCTTCGAAGTAAGGTCCACCCTGTCGTCGGTGGGAGGCATAGTGAGGTGGCGTGAAGTTTGGTGTGTCGCTGCATTAAAGGTGCGCCTCACGAAGGCTGTAGTCCATGGTAGCTGAACATGGCTAAAAATTTTAGCGACATTTCTAATATTCAAAGCATACGAATTTAAAAGAGCGAGTTGCATACCTGAAGCGGATCCATCAAACAGTGTTAGCTAAACAGAGATAAAGGTTATTCATGGAATCAAATTTGTTTCTTGCCCAAGTCCTACGATGTAAATATTTTCATTCTCTACGAATTTTCTAATATTACTAATAATGCATAATGTACTTGGAGGAGTGTTTTTTGGGAGAGTAATCTCTCGAGTAAGAGAATAAGATGACAGATTGGAAATAGGCAAGACATATAGTTCTTTCAAATAATTGTCTTTGTTATAAGTCATCCATGAGGCTGATATGCACAATGGGGATTGATGCGAATGTGATTGACTAATGACATGTAGGGATATGATTCCTTGGCATCATGAAGATAGTGGATTACTTATCGTTAGATCAGCTTATTGGCTAGCATATTCAATGAAAAAATGCTTGCCTTCTTCAAATATGGAAAGCACAGAAAAATGGTGGTAAGCTTTATGGAATTGCACAATGTCTAATAAAGTTCTAATTTGACCAATTTTCAATGACTTTATCTTGTCTCAAGAAAATCTGTGTAAAAGAAGTTTGGGGATAATTTCATGTGTCCTCGTAGTTTTAAGCATCTGGAAGCTACAATTCATGCTATTTGGGAATGCAAAAAAGTGAAGTCCATTTGGAAGAATATCTCTTTTAAAGGTGAGTCAAAATGGATATGTTATTCTAGCCAAAACAAAGTTTAGAAACCATCGAAGAAGATTATTGGTTAACAAAGTTTAGAAGCCATCAGAGACGGGGCTACTTAAATTGAATACAGATGGTGGGAATCATGAGTATTATTGTGGAGGAAATATTCAAGCTTTCTCGAAGGAGGAACTTAAATTAAGGTTGATTGTATAACGACTTAAATGATTTCTATTTTCCCATGTAATTTTCATTGTTTATGTACCTTTAAAAAAAAACATAATATTGGCATCTATTAAATTAATTTGAATTTTTAATTAACAAATATTTAATAAAACGTATTTGATTTAAATATTAATAAAATAATATTTAAAAATAGAACCTCCAAGTTCATAATTTAAATGCAAGACGACCTACAACTCACCTATTTAACAATGTGTAATGAAACAAAATCTTTGTGGAAATCACGATTCCATGAATGATATCTAATAGATTCAAATCCATGCAACCGGATCAAATATTAATAATTGTTGAGAAATTGACTGTCGATTGTAAATTTTGAATTGAATGATTTTTTTTAGTCTAATTTAATTATAATAATCTAAAAAAACAAAAATATCTTGTTTTGGTAGTTTGAATTTAGTAGTTGAGAGAAATTATTATTTTTGTTTTTTATTATACATGGAAAATATCAATTTTTTAATGGAAACTTTAATTCTGATTTAGATTGCTTTAAGTAGTTGTGGATAAATTTAAAATTCAATTATTTAATAAAAGTCCGATTTTTTGTTGCACTTTCGTGATTCTTCGACATTTGAAAAGAGAAAATATGGGATGTTTTAAGGATTCTTTTTGTATTATTGAAGAAGTGAATGTAATGGCAAAGGCTATTTTCTTTGCTCACATGTTAAGAAATAAATTATTATAAATCAACAATATGCTTCCGTCCTAAACAAATTCTTCCTGCACAATTCAACTACTTTCTACTCAATTAAAGGTGCAAATGGAGGATAATCCTACTAAATATTTAGGATCTCAGTCTCTTATTCTTCTTAAAAAAATTTCTTTAAAAATCATTAAGATAAGAATGGAAACTTTTATTCAAGTAAAAACACAAAAAGTTTTCGGCTGGGGAAAGAATACTTATTAAGGCTTTAGTTTAAACCTTCCAACTTATTTGATGAATTGCTTTAGAATTCTAAAATCATTTATTAATGGTTTCCATATAAGATCATTCTAGCTCGATTTTGGTGGGGGCGAAAATAAGAATCAAAGAAGAATCGATTGAGTGTCTTGGAAAGAGGCTTGTGGTCCGAAGAAGTGTTGGGGTCTTGGTTTAGGGGTCAAGAGCTATTCCATCAAAAATATTTTCATTCTCGACGAATTACCTTGATTGCAATCTTACTAATAATGCATAATGTACTTGTGTTTTTTGGGAGAGTAATCTGTTGAGTAAGAGAATAAGATGACATATTGGAAATAGGCAAGACATGTAGTTTTTTCAGATAATTGTCTTTGTTATAAGTCATCCATGAGGCTGATATGCACAATGGGGATTGAACTAATGACATGTGGGGATATGATTCCTATGCATCATAAAGATAGTGGATTACTTATCGTTAGATTAGCTTATTGGCTTGCATATTCAATGAAAAAAATGCTCGCCTTCTTCAAATATGGAAAGCACAAAAAAATGGTGGTAAACTTTATGGAATTGCACAATGTCTAATAAAGTCAAGTTCTTAATTTGGCCAATTTTCAATGACTTTATCTTGTCTAAAGAAAATCTGTGTAAAAGAAGTTTGGGGATAATTTCATGTGTCCTCATAGTTTTAAGCATCTGGAAGCTACAATTCATGCTATTTGGGAATGCAAAAAAGTGAAGTAAATTTGGAAGAATATCTCTTTTAAAGGTGAGTCAAAATGGATATGTTATTCCAGCCAAAACATATGATTGAGATTATTATTGACAATGCATTATCGAATTTTGGAAGTTTTGAAGGAAGAATCACAAAGTAAGGGAAGAAGATTATTGGTTAACAAAATTTAGAAGCCATCGGAGTCGGGGTTACTTAAATTGAATACTCATGAACTTTAATTATGGTTGATTGTATAACGACTTAAATGATATCATTTCTACTTTCCTTTAAAAAGAACATAATATTGACATCTATATATTTAATTTAATTTAATTTTAAATTAAAAAATAGTATTTAAGAAAACTCATTTGATTTAAAAATTAATAAAATAATATTTAAAAATAGAATCTTCAAGTTCATAAATTAAATGACCTCCAACTCACCTATTTGACAATGTGTAATTAAACAAATTTTTTGCGAAAATCAGGATTGATTGTAGCTCATGTATAAAACTCATGTCTTATGAATGTGAGATAAATTCCGATAGACAAGAAATAGTCAAAGATAGATTATGATAAAGAAATTATGAATGAAACAAAAAGATACCCTAAGAAAAAAGTAAATTAGTAAAAGAAGAAACCCTAACTAAATGTAAATGAAAAAGAAACTAATTAATTAAGTCTAAAAAAAGAAAAAAAAGAAACTAAGCGAGATGATGGAGTACAGTTTTGGCAGAATGTTTGGCAAGAATGGAATAAGCAGCTTGAGT
>JBBMEG010012797.1:0-30801 GCA_037832605.1 Cyclanthera cordifolia
ACATCTCATCAATCACATCCATCTACTTTTATCCCACCTCAACCCACCCCACCAAACACCATTTTCCTAACACTTCCCACCCCACCAAATACCATTTCAATAACACTTCTATCTCATCACATCTCATCCCATCCCATCCCTTCTCATCCATCCAAACGCGCCCTTATTCATGCATATTATTTATTAAATGTATATTTTTATGTTGTTTATTTTATCACCGTGCATGTTGAAAAAATATATTTATTCATGCATGAACAAAAATCTGTATTTATTTATATTCGCTCATATTTTTGTGTGTATATTCTTTTGTACTTCTTTTTCATTATAAAAAATATATTATATATTAATTTATTCTGTCCTATCATTTATTAAAAAAAATATTATATTTTGAAATATTTATAAAACTGTGTACTATTTTATTAAATCTCGAATACAATTTTTAAAAAATTAATAAAAAAAATTAAATTGTTATGATTTTTTTAAAAAAATATGATAATTATTTTATTTACAAATCTCTATTTTTTTCTGTAACATTTAAGTTTCTTTTACTTTTTTTGTTTAATGATGTTTTTGTGTTTTATTTTTATTTTTTTTATGGTTATTGTTATTTTTTCATATGAAATTGTTTTTTATTTACAAATCAATTATTTTTTATAACATATATTCTGTTTGATTTTTTCCTTGAGAAGATATGAAAGAATTTTTAGTTTAATTTTTTCTTAATCTTTTTTAACTTTTATGTCAAATTCTAAAAGTATTTATTTTTATTGTCAGATCAAATTACTCAACAAATAAGAAAGTTCTATTTAATATTTATATGAATGGAAGCATAGTTAATGTACCAAAAATAATGTGACAACCCAAAAATTTTCCTAATATTTAAACTTAAATTCTACCTTTAAATGATTAAAAAACTTATTTCGATTTTACATTTTTGTGGAGTGAAAAAGAAAAATAATTAAGTTTTATAAGTATTTTTTCAATTAAAAATAAATAAAACTACAACTAGGCGTAGTTGCTTCATTCTCTTTCCCCTATCCTATTCTCTTGCTAGCAGGGTTTTTATCTCTCCCCTTCATTTTCTCCTTTGACAAACCATTCACCAAGCCCTTTTTCTCTATTTTTTTCCGGTCACCTTTCACCAGTACGGTCGTCGTTCGTTGACGCCAGCACCGAGCAAGCCAGCACTAGCCACGTCCGCGCAAGCCCAGGCTGAGTCGCGCTCGCCCGAATCTGCCCCGAGCCACGAACAGAAGCGAAAGTCGAGGTCGATCTGAGCTCGCTTTCACCCGCTCCACTGACCCCACTGCACGCAAGTCGTGATCATTGTTGTCTATGCGGCCGCTCGCCAAACGCTAGTTGTTGAAGCATTGCCGGTTCTGTCAACCACCGCCCCTTCCGGTATGACCTAGCTTGGGTGAGTTGAATCCTTTCCTTGGGTTTTGTTTGGAAGAACCTCCATTAATGGAGGTTTGTGGTTTGAGTTTAGGAAAGAGAAAACTAAGGGAATGGGATGACATGCGGGTCCCTCTTTGTGACTAAATTGATGATATATAAAATAAATATATATTGGTACTTAGAGATATGTGGCTTTATATGAGATTATATATAAATAAATAAATCAATTTGAATTAGTGGAGATTAAAAGAATGATTTAATTATTGGAGGAATGGGTTAGTTTGGCCAACTTTTATCGGTCAACCGAGTTGACTGAGTCACGGGTCCCGACAACACGTTTTTTGAAGCAGGTCCTCTTTACTAATTTTGACGTCCTAAATCTTTTTTTTTTACAGTCTAAGGTATTAGTTTTGACCCATTAAATTGTTAGGACTTCGTTTGTGGGCTAGCCTTTGTTGAACGTTGGCTTGGAGCTTAGGAGCTCGCTCGTGGGATCACTTAAGGTAAGGGAAACACACCCTCTACTCGAGATTTTGTGGTTTTATACATGAATGTACCAAAATAGGATGTATCTTGTGATGATTGCCTAATTGATTGATGCTTGTATGAATTGTGATGTTTGGTTTAGTACTGGTTATCAAAGATTGTATTGGTACTTGATGATGCTCATATGGCTTGCTGCTTATTTGATGTAGTTGTATTATTTTGAAGACTTACCTTTACATGATTATTGAGATAGAACTTAACATATATGTTTATATTTGGTTATGTGCTTGGTGATGTTGTATTGTTATCAGATGATGATCATAAGATAGGGTGCTCGGTTTGATGATTCATTGTAAACCATTTAAGGTGCATGGTAGGTCGGGATGTTCCATAGGGAACTAGTCTACACCGTTGTTCCATTGAGAACCTAATTGATGTGTAATTCAGTGAAAGTGTATTTTGTGGTGCGTGCAATGCCACTACCGTCCCATATGAGACAAGGCTCGATTTTGGTGCGTGCATTGACACCGTTGTCCCATAGGGGGCAAGCCTCGTTTCTAGTGCGTGCATTGATACCACCGTCCATAGGGGATAAGACTCAGTTAGGGTGTGTGTGTTGACACCGCCGTCTCATAGGGGACATTTATTAACATGTATGATTTACTGAAGCTTGGGTCTATATACTCCTTGATTGATATATATTATTGAGACTGTTGTTGTTATTGTTATTGTTGATATCATATTTTGAATATTCATGTATGATCCCTGGTTAAGGGTCCTTATTGAGTTTTCACAAACTCACCATTTCCAATGTGAAATTCCATAGGTACAACAGGTTTGTACCAGGATGGATGATCGAGGTTGGTACTTAAATGTTGTTTATTTTTTATTCTTACTCGGGTACCCATAACCTATTTCGAGAGCTTTTGAACTTAATAGCAGTTAATTATTTTATTTGAATATCATGTTTTTAAGAACATGGCCACGTCATCTTAACGTTCAAAACTCACGCATTAGGGTAAAAGACCTAGGTTTGGATCCATAGTTTGGGTCGAGTCTTTACAAACAATATCCAATATGATGTGTCATGATGTAGAAAATTAAGTGTTACACGTTGTATTGGACTAGACTCATTCATAAATGAGTTATGACAAGGTTTGGGAATTCACAGTAATGAAGGGTTAGAGTTGATTTATAGACACAAATATTGGAGTTAATGGGAATATTATAAATGCATATCATAATAAGGCCACATTTGGGGTGCATGGTTAAGGTGTATAAGGATGGGTTACACTAACCCAGGCCAACCCGGCACGTGGAGTAATGCGTTGTTCTTTTTGGGACAAGTAGGAAAATGTCTAAAATTTTGAAAATAATATAGAGAAGTATAATTTTATTTAGACTTTAAATTTATGTCTAAATTTAATTTTCAAAATGAAATGATTAAATCAGGAAAATAATTTTGACAATTATACCCCTATAATCAATTTTTATAATTTATTTACAATTAGATTCTTCCCGGACAACCTGCTCAAAATAATATACAATTTAATTACTAAAAAAAAAATCTTTGACCAAAATCATTCCTTTTTTAATGTCATTTGTTTCTAAAAGTCAAAAGATCAACAATTAATACTTTTTAAAAATTAAACCCTAATTTGAAAGTTCATCAACAAATGGAGTACATAGGTGTACATCCTAATACATATTACTGACATAAATACATAATAATGTGTTGAGGAATTCAATCAGAATTAAAAAGAAAAATAACTCACCTACAAGCATCGTCATTTGCCATCGTCAGTTTTAAAGGTTTTGCCCTCAACCTTCAACCTTTTCAATTATGGAACGATAACAAAAACATATTCTTAAGTCTTCTTCCCATATGCTTTTTTTATAGAACGAACTGAGAGCTCTATCAAAAAGATGATTTTTCACAATGATCTTGCTTTTGAATGCCACATGGTTGGAGCACATATTATTCACGTCCCATAGATTCTTCCACTATAACCACCCTCAAAGTTGTGTTTTGTTTCAACCACTATTACAACTCAATTATAGTTTTAAATGATGTATTCTTGATAAAATCACCTTCAAACAAACAAAATTTAATAACACCTCTTTCTAAACACTTTACTAAAACTTTCAAACAAACGAGCTATTACTAAACACTCTAAATAACTTCTCCATAAAAACTCAAACAAACACCCGAATAGATTAGGAGATATAAAAATTAGTTAAAGAGATATTTTATTTGTTCTCAAAATAGAATCTTCTATTGATTGCCATATACATAACTACCACTTGACAGTTTGTAGTTTGATACATCTGTGATGTACATGTCTATACGTATTAAAATAGTTTCGGCCTAGATGTACAAGTTTTTTTTAGATGAAAATAAATTATCCAAGTCATGACTCGAACCATGAATCTTAAATGTAATATATTGTTGACTAGCTCGTCTAATTAACTTATTTTTTATAGTTATGTGTATGTGCTATTTATATGTATTTACTTTTCTTTCAATATTTACCATATATTTTTTCAACATAACTGTTATATAAATAATATTTTTAATTATTTATATATATGTATTATTATAAATATACATTTGATCCTATTGATTATACAATTATCAAATAAAACATTTTAATTGTTTTACTTTATTTGTTAATCAAAAAATTATGTTGGTTGTTGGTTGCTTTGATTATTTTTGTTGAAGTATTTGCTTTGATCATCTAAATGTATCAAATTTTAAATTTTATAAATAATAAATAAAATAAAAATAAACTTTAAATATGATATTTTCTGAATAAAAAAATGTATACATAAAAAATAATGAACAACTTTATTTAAATATTAAGTGTAACAAAATATACTTTCCATTTCATTTTATTTTTTATTTTTTAATTAAATATATAAAATAAATAATCAATAAACTTTAAAAATATTTTTTTTACATTAAATGTTATTTTATAATATTAGAAAATAAAAATATTCAATTATAAATATTATATTAATTATCTTCAATTTTTATTATAAAAAAATACAATCACATCAAATCAACTTTTATTTTGATCTCAAACTAACATCACATCAAGTTTTTTCTATAAAAAAAAAAAGCACATCAACTTTTATCTCTTCCCAACCCTACACCCCAAATACATACTCACTAACACTTTCGTTCCCTTCCTGGCGTAGCCAAATTTGCCCTAAGAAGTCATGTAGAATTTAATTCTATGATTGTAGTTGCTCCTCCTCTACCATATACAATAGAGTTGTATGTGTTTCAAATTTACATGGATGGTGCACTGAGACACGAAAAAGAAGTAACAGAGTGTGCTATAGAAGACAACAATGATGAATGTAGAACAACAATTTGAAGGAAAATAAGAGTCACAGTTGGAGAGCAAATGCGAGCCAAACGTGATGATTGTAGAGCCACCAATGAGCAAATTGGCAATAAAATGGAGGATGACAACGATGAAGAAGATCATGATTTTTTTTTATAAGACTGAAGAATATCTTAATTTTTTACCACTTTAGATATAACAATTATTAACTCTCCTTCCATGCTCTAGGATTGAGTTAGAGACTAGAGGACCCGATGGACTAATGATAGGGATGATGTTTGAGAGAAAGAAAGATTTTAAAAAAAATGATGTAAAGAGTTATTCAATTCTATATCATCTACACTTCAATGTAACTGAGTAAAAAAAGAATATACGGTTAGGTCAATGCAAAATATACGGCAATGGTTATACATGGCGACTACGTGGTGCTTACCTTAAGAAACATGTGTTTACACAAGGTTAAGTTAAGATCACCATCTATTAGATGTTAATCTCATTGTTGTAGATATCCATAATGAATACGCACTGATTCTACTACAAAAGTTAAGATATTGTGGATGGAAAAATATGGGTACAACATCACGTATTCTAAGGCATGGAGTGGTTAAATGAAAGCTATTGAGAATATATTTGGAAATTGGGAGGAATCATATGAATTACTACAAAGGTGGATGAATGTTTTGGAAATGACCAACTTAGAGTTAATGGTTCAATATAAGTACCAACATTTGTGGGGGACAACAAACATGTCTAGTTCCATAGTTTTTTTTAAGCATTTGGTCTCGCTATTGAAGTTCAGACATTGCACACCTATACTGCAGATAGATGGTACACATTTATATGGAAAGTATAAAGGAAACCCATTGATTGCAACAAATGTGGACCCTGATTGTCACATATTTCCACTTGCATTTGCAAATGTGCCAAAGGAAAGAGGAAGAGAATATGCCTTATATCTAATATGCATAGATGTATTATATCCGCAATGCGAAATAGTGGCTGGGAAGATGTGAACCATCATTTTTTTTATGACATGTTGCCTCCAATTTTAATCAAAGGTTCAAGAATAAAGCATTGAAAAATTTGGTATATCGTGCAGGGCACAAAGTCGCGTCGCAAAGTATGTACATTGCTTGCGTCAAACCGAGAGGTTTGATAGCGGATGCATGAGATTCTTTACCTCTGTAGACACAGTTCAATGAACATTATCACGTGACGGTGGTCATCGTTTGGATGGTTGACAACAAATGTGGTTGAATCTATTAATGACATACTTATTAAGGGGCTAGGAAACTCCCAATATGTTCATTGGTTTAAGCCATATTTTATTGAACTGTGACATACTTTGCTGACCGGAGGAGAGATGTAGAAGAAGCCATTCAGAGTGGTAAACATTTCACATGGTATGTGATATCAAAACTACTAAATTGGGAAGAACGCGCAAGTGGCATACAGTAGACATCTTCAAGTATATGTTGGGAAGTGTGACGTTACTATTGAACGTGATAGAAGAACTTTGAAAGGTGGGTTTGTCTATCGAGTGAAACTACGTAAAAAAATGATACTTGTAACAAGTGGCAAAAATTTGGGATTTCATGTTCTTATGTTATTGGTGTATGTAAGAAATTGCATGTAAACTATTTGGATCTCTTATAAAATCATTATCATATGCTAATATACCTGCAATGCTATGCGTCCGAATTTGAAAGGATTCTTGACAAAAGCAGTTGGCCAATGATACAATGTCTCACGATTATTCTAAATCCTATGACGAGAAAGGAAACGTGTAGTCCATGTACATCTTCGGTCGAGTTGTCAAAGCCTGCAAAACTAAATACTAACTTGCTAACTTTAACTTGTAGAAATAGTAGAATTAGATCGAATCCCAAAGAAGCTAAGAATTAATTTCTCAATGTCAAAACAAGTAAAATTAGGATTTTTGGTATTTTGAATGAAGTTCTAAATAAAATAGGTGTTTAGTTTTAATCGAATTGTAATATTGATCATAGGCTAACATAATTAATTGATTTTTCTCGAATTCAAAAAATTAGTCTATTTATTTGGAAAAACCGCAATAAGTAATTGTTCTTCTATTTTATTGCTCTAACCTAGCATCACCTTATTTTTCAATCAATTGGGCATGATAGCATTCCATATCAACTAAATAATTTAATTAAAATTAGTGAGAATGACTAAACAAAAATCAATCAACCAAGATGACTACAAATTAATCAATCTTGTTTATTCTTTTCCTAAGGTCTATTCATGGCTATGTAATTTGGAAAGGTCAGAATCACACACATGAGCCAACCCGTTGCTACAATTTAACATCATTTGGAATATTTGAAAACATCAGAAAATCATGTATAGCATAGAATGATTGAGAATAAGCTAAGGCATCAATTTATTTTATGAGCATCAATCACAAATAAAAACAACAAATAAATAATCTTTGAATTAAAAAAAAAAAAAATCTCTATTTGGTCCAAAACCTCACAAAACTAAAATTGAATTAAATCTACCTCTACCTTTGAACTAATAGATAAAACTTAGCTACTTATAATGAAAACAACAAAAAAATGTTAATGAGATAAATCATAAAAAATAAAGAATGAATTAAAAAAATCCAATTTGGGGCTGCTGCTTTCTCTTTTTCTTTTTTTTTTTCCTTCGAGGGCACATTGTGAAATTCCTCTTACACAAAGTTGATGCTTCTGGCCCTTTTTTTTTTCTTTTATGCCTTCCCCTTTGTTTCTACATAACACGAAACGTGTGTGTGAAAGAATGTTGCCTTATTTTTAGTTGGGCTCTAGACTGAGCCCAACTCTTTTATATATTGTTAAATAATTACCTACACTTTAATTAGGATTTATGATTGTTGTAGGCTAAAATATCTCGAAATACTCGAACAAGGTCAGGACCCGCCGGGGTCGGCCAAAGGAGGCCAGAACCCCCAGAGGGTCGGCCAAGCCCATCCGACCCCTTGGAGGGTTGACCTAGCCTATGTCGACCCCCTGGGGGTTGGCCATGTCCATCTCGACCCTGGGGGCAAGCCAAGGGAAGCCACAATCCAGGGGGTCGGCTAAGCCCCTACTAACCCTCCGGGGGTCCTCTAAGGTAGGCCAAGAACCCCCACGGTCGGCCAAGGTAGACCACAAACCCTAGGGGGTCGGCCAAACCCATTTCGGCCTCTTAGGGGTTGGCAAATGAGGGTCGAGACCTTCCGAGGGTCGGCCATGGCAACCAGTACCCTCCATGGGGTCAGCCAAAGCCAGTTGACTCCACTTTGCTAATAATCTTTGTAAGCCGTTCTAAGTCCGAAAGTACTAAAAAATACTCTCCTAAAATCTCTTACTGACTTAGGCACCGGAGGCCTTGTGGCTCACACCACACCGGTGTGCCTAAAGTTTTTTTTTCATTTTCCAAGTTTCTCGTGCTTGGTAAAATTAATCTTTGACGTTGATTCGTTGACAATTTTTCGGCATCAATAGTTAGTGCCTTCTGTGGGGACAAAAGAGTGTTCTACCTCAAAAGCTTAATCCTTGCGTTTTTTCTGCAAAAATGTCGAATGTTGAGAACAATAACCACCACGGTGTCAATGAAGAGTCGAACGTCAAGCATGCTCCAAGGAGAGTTATCGCAAAAGGACACGATACTGTTCGTGTCGAGAACCACCCGGATATTGAGGGTGAAATGGCCAGGCAAGAACTTGAGCATGTTAATCCAAAGTTCGCGACTTTGGAAGAACAAGTGCAAGGGATGGCGCAAAATTTGAGTGGCCTGATGGAGACCAACAATATCTTCCATCATAAGCTACCATCATTGGAAACCAACGAGCACCGCAGAGGCGGCAAGGCGATGACCCATGAAGTAAAAGGCTGATCCGGAGAAGTCGGGCCATTGGTTCGAGACCCTGCCTAAAGAAAAGCCCCAGTCACAGAGGCTCCTTCTCAATACTAGAGACGGATAGAACGACTTTGACTGGGCAGTAATGATTGTAGGAATGAGCACTCGGTTTACCAAAGAATCGGTTCCAGACTTGAAGGTCGTTCACGAATGCAGTTAGTATGAAGCAGTCAGTTGCGGAGCATCTCTCAATGGCCATCCACCCAACATCCTTCAAAGACCACAACTCCCCGGGAGATGAGACTAGACTAGGGGACAGATCCCAGTTATAGTAGGTATGACCCCCCCCCCTCCCTCGACCCGAGGGTCAAACTATGGAGGTTGGGACTACCGGTCAACTAGGTCCAAAGTAACCACTAGGTACATTGTACCGTCAGGTGGCAGTGGCCGGGAGTTACAATGACTAGGCCTAGATCCCTTAAGAATTGGTCGTGGAGGTTAAGACTCTCCCGAGGATCGACCAAGTTCAAAGTAACCTGGCAGTAGCCGAGAGTTACGCCGAGTAGGCCTAGATCCCTTGAGGATTGGTCGTGGAGGTCAGAACTCCTCCAAAAGTCGACCAAGTCCAAAGTAACCTCTAGGACCATTGTGTCGTAAGGCAGCAATGGCTGGGAGTTACGACAAGTAGGCCTAGATCCCATGAGGATAGGCCGTGGAGGTTAGGACCTTCCTAGGAGTCGACAGAGTCTAAAGTAATGATTAGATCTACTGATAACGGCCAGGAGTTATGTCGAGAGGACCAGGACCCCCTATAGGGCGAGCCGTGAAGGTGAGGACCCGTAAGGGTTGATCGAGACGAAAGCTGACCTTTAAAGAGATCGATCGAATGGGTCGACCCCAAGAGGGTCAGCGGTGGAGGTTAGGACTCTCTTGTGGACGAGTCGACCAAGTCCAAGTAACATTTAGGAACGTAGCACCCGTTGGCCGTAGCGTCCTAGTGCTACACCGGGAAGGCCACACCTCCAAGGGATCGGCTATGGAGGTGAGAACCTGCAAAGGTTGACCGAGTCCAAGTAACTCCCGAGTCAAGGTCGTTACACTTCCTAGGATATTGGTCGGGAGGTACGTTGGTATTCATTCTCGAATTAATGGCGGACGTTTCTAACGGCTGGCCATTAAGCCACCATTAAGTTAGCCGCAACGGTTACAAGACCAACTATTATAAGAAGACAGAGCATTCTCCATTTCAAGCTAAGTTGAACTACGCTAACAATCCTTATAAGCTCTTCTAAGTCTCAAAGTACTCTAAAATATTCTCCTACAATCTCTTACTGACTTAGGCATCAGAGGCTCCGTGGCTCACACCACACCAATGTGCCTAAAGTTTTTTCATTTTACAGGTTTCTCATCCTCGGTAAAATAAATCTTTACTGTTGATCCGTTGACCATTTTTCGGCATCAACAAAAATATTGGAACAACTAAACATCATTATTTTACATCAATTAGTAAATGCATAGTTAATAGAGTAATTGGTTTGATTAAAAACTAATTGGTAATTAGTTTGGTTATCTACTTTGATTAGTTAGGAAGTTTAATAACTACCTAGGTTTAATCATATGTCACCATGTTTTTTTTTCATGTGCACTCATATTATTGTTAGAAATAGGTGGCATCCCTTACTCATTAATTTAAAAAAAAAAAAAAAAAAAAAAAAAAAAAGCTTTTGATATTTGACCTATTTTAGAGGAAAATTGTGGTTTGGATCCTTAAATTGTGTTTTAGAGAATTCCAAAGAGGAGGAAATTCCAAAAATAGGCAAGGTTGCATTGAAATCGCCATGTCGTCGTTGTAAGGATCGGACCCAAACTATGAGTCCAATTCTAGGTCTCTTACCCTAATACATGAATTTCAACACTTTGATGACGTGGGCATGTTCTCAAAACGAAATATTTAATTAATTTCAAAAATCTCTCAAAACCATTTAAGGGTACCCGAGTAAAAACCAAAACAATGAACATCATTTAATACCATAACTAACACATGCCCTAAAAGTTATGCAGAAGGAATCAAAGTGAAATAATTTGTAAGAATGTAGCGGTGCCCATGGTCAAATTCAGCTCGATCATCCATCTTGATACAGACCTGTCGTACCTGTGGAATTCCACAGTGGAAAGGGTGAGTTTGTGAAAACTCAGTAAAGATCCCCAACTCGGGATCAGACATGAATATAATCAAAATAAGATATCAAAAATAGCAACAAACACAATGGTCTGAATAATATACCTCAATCAAAGGGTACATAAACCCAAGCTTCACTAAAATTTACATATTAAACACCCCTATGGGATGGCTATTTCAATGCACTCACCAAAATCGAGTCTTGTCCCCTATGGGATGATGATGTCAATGCACGCACCAATACAAGTCTTATCCCTTATGGGACGGCAGTGTGAATGCTCACACCTAAACCGAGTCTTGCCCCCTATGGGACGGCGATGTAAATACACACACCAAAAAACGAGGCTTGTCCCCTATGGGATGGGGGTGTCGTTGCACACACCCTGATCCGAGTCTTGTCCCCTATAGGACGACGGTGTCAACTCACACACCAAAAACAATATGACTCCACTGAATTACTCATCAATTAGGTCTCAAATGGGACGACGGTGTAGGCTAGTTCGCTATGGAACATCCCAGCCTATCACGCACGTTAAATGTCTTGCAACCATTCATAACATCAATAAAACATCATATTCTATGAACATCAACAAGTATCAATGCATTAACACAAATACATAACCAGATATAACCTATCGGTTCAGTGATATCTCAATAATGATGAATATGTCAGTCTTCTAAATAATATAACAACATCAATGAAGCAGCAATCCATATGAG
This sequence comes from Cyclanthera cordifolia, assembly GCA_037832605.1. NCBI lineage: Eukaryota > Viridiplantae > Streptophyta > Magnoliopsida > Cucurbitales > Cucurbitaceae > Cyclanthera > Cyclanthera cordifolia. The sequence goes on from JBBMEG010012797.1 coordinate 11,983, forward strand.
CATCATCAGGTATCAATACATCACCACAACACAAAACCACATATTCATATATAATTACACTTTCAATTCATCTCAGATACCCAGTACTAAACCAAGCATCATAGTTCATACAAACATCAAGCAATTAAGCAATCATCACAAGAGACATCCTAATTCGGTATATTCATGTATTAAACCACAGGATCTCGAGTTAAAGATATGTTTTCCTTACTTTAAGCGATCCCACAAGCGAGCTCCTACACTCCAAGCCAATGTTCGACGAAGGCTAGCACACGAGCGGGGTCCTAACAATTTAACAGGTTAAAACTAGCACCTTAGACTCTCGAAAATGGGTTCAGGATGTCAAAATTAGTAAAGAGAACCTAGCTTAGAAAAACCAGTTTTTGGGACCCGGGACTCGGTCAACCCGGTTGATCAATCAAAGATGGTCAAACTGGTCAAGCTAGTCAAACTATCCAAATCCTCCAATAATTAAATCATTTTTTTTAATCTCAATAACCCAAATTAAATATAATAATTTAATATTCATTTCTTTAACAATTTTAAAACCAAAGAGGCTCCACATGGGCCATCTTCTTTCCTCACCCCTACTCCCTTTTCTAAGCTCCATTAATGTAGTTAAAACAAACTTAACAACACAAACCACCCATGGGTTCACAAAGCACCACGAAAACAATAAAACGAACCTTACCAGCGGCTGTCTCGATGTGAACCGGCTGCAAATGACCACGTGGCGGCCCGAGCGAAACAACAACAAGCAATCCCAAACAGCATCAACTGACGGAGTGGGCGCGCGGACTCACGACGCGAACGTCCTGGGCGGATCTGAACGGCTGTGGCGAGCGCAGGCGAACGACTGCTAATGCATAGAAGAACGGCTCCAGCGAACAGCGGTGACAAACGCGACTACTTGCAATGATGGCGAACGACGAGCACACTGCGGAGGGTGGCGGACGAGCGCGATGTGTGGCTCTGCCTGGAGTGGCAGCATCGAGTTGCAAGCTGCTTACGGTGGCCGATCAGAAAAAGGGATGTAGAAGATATGGAGGGTGCTGGTCGGAACAAGAGGAAGAAGAAGAAGAATAGTGGAGAGAGAGAGAATTCGTGAAAGAAAGGATTGGGGAGAGGCGGGGCATGGTTAACAACGGAGGAGAGAGAGCCAATGATGTGGCCTAGGCTCATTTTTAGTCAATTTATTTTAAATAAAAGAAGACAAAACACAAATAATTAATAATTTCTTTTCCTCCAACTCCAACACACTAAAGTTGCAAATTTAGCTAAAAGGAATTTACTAAAATTTCAAAACTCATTCCCATTTATATTCTAAAGTATAATTGCATTTAATTTTTGACACTCCATTTTTGTCCTTCTTGTTTCAATATTTAACTAAGGTAAAATAATAAAAAAATAAATTTAAAGTTCTTAAATAAGGAGAAATTCCACTTCAATTATTCGGAAAACTCGGGTTGTTACAATTATTTTGAGGTGGGTTTCAATGTTGGTAGTTTTGCTTCTTAGTTATTTGGGTTTCATCCCGAGCAAAGAAGGGTTGAGGTTTCTTGGAAGTGTATGGTGATTGATTTTGTGAAAAGATTTTCGAAGTTACAGAGTATCAAGAAGTGAGATCCACACCAACAACAAAGGTAGTATTCTTTTCTTTTCCTTATTTATTTAGTAATTTGGTTTTCCTTAAAGGAAATTTTATTGTAGCTCTAAATTCTTCTAACATTGTTGTGTATTATATAAACTGGACTTAATCTTGTAATCAAACAACTAAAATTGTCTCATCTAATCTAGTCTTCGATGCCCATGTAGGACATACATCTCAAACCACTTAATCTCTTGTGTTTGTTTAATCTTTTATTCTATTTTTACACTAGCTGATTTTTATATTCGATAGCTCAAAATACGTTTCAAGTTTATTACTCTTAGTTTTACTTTGTTAATCTTTGAATTGAAACCAACATATGCTTAGTGTAGATCGGGATTAAAATCGTAGCGTGCGCACACGCGCACACACACACACCCACACACACATGCACGTGCACACACACACCCCCACACACACACGCACACGCGCGCGCGCACACACACACAACTTTCAACATATATATTTTTCAAAGCTAAACTAAAATGTATGCTTAACCTAATTTGATCAATATCTAGTAGAATAAATCATAAATCCTATATATAAGCCCAATATTTGGTCGGAAGTGTCCTCATGCTAGCGCTCAAATACATGAATAAATGAATGGTTATAATGTAAATTTATGCACTTGACTTGTAAAATGAGCAATATATAATGGATTGCATAAAATGCATGAAATTTGTTGCAATTCATGGCACAATATAATGCATTGGTAAAAAAAAAAATCTTTTCACTTTTATATTATCAAGTTTGTATAACATAACAGGGGTATAATTATTTTTGTTGATTACACTTGTATTTTTTTCTCAAGAGCATCATGCCTAACATAAATCCACTTTTAAAAGGTGTTTGGAGATATTTGATATTCTTTATCATAAATGTGGATGAAGAGTTTCACGAACGGAAGACAGAGAATGAAATTTACTATAATTTTGCATGATTCTTACATTTCTTTTGAATGTAGTATATAAATTTGGAAATCAACTAGAAATCTTGTACGTGTGTAGCACGTTTATTGACATTGTATTAAATACTTAAATAAATTAAATTTCAATTATGAAGGTTAAAATTGTAAAAGAGGAAAAAATGTTGGTTACTTTTTTTTTTTAGGTTGTGCTATTATTCTCATTAAGTGTAATTTCGATTGAATTTTTGTCAGTTTTATGCCAAATCGATAACCGAACTAATATTATCATTTTTTAATAATTAGGTTTGAACAGATGTCCTATAACTGACCAAATCATTGATTTGGCTTTTATTCAGTTTGATTCGTTTTTTGTTTTGATTTCAATAAAAAAAAAAATTGATTTATTTTTCAATTTTTTTCTTATTATAAATTTGATTTTAAATTTGACTCTAAAGACTTTTCTTTTACTAACAAAAAAATAATATTTTTCAAAAGGATCACAATATTTACAATATTTTTATTTTACATTTCACATTAAAAAAAAAATCCATCAAATTTACATACAACCATATTTTTTTTTCTTATTGTTTAAATATTTGGTTCGGCTCGATTTTTTTTGATTTTCTAAAAAGAGAAACCAATTGATTCAATATTTTTCTAAAAAACCAAAATATCATTTGATCAATTTGGTTCGGTTCGATTTTTTCCATTTTCGATTTTTTTCTTTCGCCCCTAGTTCACATTAGTTGTCTTTTAAACCAAAAAATACGCTACCTCTTTGAATTGGATTATGAATTTCAATCATAGATAATTTTCAATAAAATTTTTATACCAATAGTTGTCTAAAAACTTCAATTATTTAAGAATATGATTTAGTTTGAGATATTCAATTTTCTTTTCTTTTTTTTTTTTTTTGAAAAATTATGTTGTCATTAATTTTAGTCCACAACCTTTCTTTTTATGTATATTTATTATTATTTATTGAAAAGAGTCTTGTTTCTTTTTCTTTTTTCTTCTTAAACTTCTTTAATAATTTTTTTTTCTTCTTAAACTTCTTTAATAAATTTTTTTTTTCTTCTTAAACTTCTTTAATAAAAACAGAGGCAAAGAGCTATCGTTTGCATAGAAATTCACAGAGTTGAAAATAAGGCAAAAAAAAAAAAAAAAAAAAACGCTGCAAAGCAGAAATATAAATGGACTCATCCAACTCAAAGAAGTATGATCATTGCAAAACAACAAGCTAAAAGCCTACCTGCACTTTCAATTTCTGAACCTTACAGATGAAGAAATGGGCATCAACCATTAGAAAGAATTATACAAACAAACAAAACTTTTTATCATGATTTCACCATTAGGGCACAGAGAGAAGAAAAGCTTCCATAACAATAGAGTAACGAAGCTTATGGAACAAACACATAAATAATAATTGGTATCATCTGTAACGACCCGACCCAAACTTTGGGTCTAAACCTAGGTCTTTTACCCTAATGCATGAGTTTTCAACACTAGATGACGTGGGCATGTCCTCAAAACAGAACTTTCAAATAAAAGATTTAATTGTCATTAAGTTTCAAAACCTCTAAAAACAGATTATGGGTACCGGAGTAAAAAAAATAAAAAACATAACAACATTTAAATACCAAAAGAATACACATGCCCTGAAAATATGCTGAAGGAACATAAGGAAAATAAATGGTAAAGAGTGTAGTTGTGCCCATGGTCAAATCCAGCTAGATCATCGACTCAGGTACAGACCTGTTAGACCTGTGGAATTCTACAGTGGAAAGAGTGAGTTCGCGAAAACTCAGTAAGGATCATCAACTTGGGATCAGACATGAATATAATCAAATAAGATATCATCAGTAACAACAAGCGCAACGGTCTCAAAAATATACCTCAAACGAATGGTTCATAGACCCAAACTTCAGTAAAACTTACATAATAGACAAGGTCCTCTATGGGACGGCGGTGTCAATGCACGCACCAAATCGTGTCTTGTCCCCTATGGGACAACGGTGTCATTGCACGCACCAAAATCGTGTCTTGCCCCCTTTGGGACGGCGGTGTCAATACACACACCCTGGTCTGAGTCTTGTCCTCTATGGGACGGCGGTGTCAACGCACGCACCAAAATCAAGTCTTGTCCCCTATGGGACGGCGGTGTCAATGCACACACCCTAATCTGAGTCTTACCCCCTATGGGACAGCGGTGTAGGCTAGTTCGCTATAGAACATCCCAGCCTATCACGCACCTTAACTTATATCATCACGAAGCACATAATCAGAAATAACATATATGTTCAATTCTATTTCAAAATCATGTAAAGGCCAATCCTCAAAATATTACAACCACATCAAATAATCAGCAAGTCATATGAGCATCATCAAGTATCAGTACATCATCACAAATCCATATAATCACATATACACATATATTTGCACTTTCAATTCAATCCCAGATCGCCAGTTTCAAACAAAGCATCACAAATTCATACAAGTATCAATCAACCAAGCAATCATCACATCAGACATCATAAATCGATACATTCATGTATTAAACCACAGGAGCTCGAGTTGAGAATATGTTTCCCTTACCTTAAGCGATCTCACGAGCGAGCTCCTACACTCCAAGCCAACGTTCGGCGAAGGCTAGCTCACGATCGGAGTCCTAACAATTTAACGGGTCAAAAATAGCACCTTAGACTCTCGAAAATGGATTCAAAACGTCAAAATTAGCAAAGAGGACCAAACTTTGAAAAACGTGCTTTCGGAACTCAGGCCCGATCAACTTGGTTGACGGGTCAAAGATGGTCAAATCTGGTCAAACAGGGGTCTTACATGGCCATAAAAATAATTAATTCCTCAAATAAAAATAATAACGATTTCTCTTATAATAGATTTCAACACTTATATATATTTATTTATAATTTTAGGAAAAGAACCAGATGTTCCAACAATATATTACTTACATATTTTTTGCCAAAAATTACTAAGGGTCTCACTTATATAAATTATTAGTCTAACATATAATTAACCAATTTACATTTAAAGAAAATGTTACACTTATCTCCATCCTCACTTCTCCCTCTTAAATTCAAAACCACGCACCTCCTCTAAATCAATTTTTATTTTGATTTATAAGTTATAAATCTATTTTTAATAATTTCCAATAATAGTCCAAAGGGTCCCACCAATAATTATATTATGTTTATTTTCTTTTTTTTTATACTTTTAAAACCAAAAGGCCTCACATGCTCATCTTCTTCCCTCACCTCTTAGTTTCAAAACTTCAAAAGAAACTCCATTAATGGAGTTTACAACCATGGTGTTTCACTTAACAAAATAAATTAATTAGGAGGGTTGCTCACAAAATAAAAAGGTTTGACCGGGAAAGACGCTACAACGATGCGAGGAAGCAGCACAACGGCCACGGCCGGATTTGAACGGCGGCAGCGTGAACGACAGCAACCACGGCCTACGTGCGGGGAGGAGCGGTGCTGCTGCGGCGTTTCTGGCAGCGTCCTCACGAACCCTCTAAGTCTCCAGCGACGGTGACATCCGGCGAGGCTAGGAAGTTTTGAACGAAAATGCAAGAAAGAAGAAGTGAGAGAGAAGAGAGAAAGAAAGGTGGGGTGGCGTGAGTTTCTAGGGAAGAGAGAGATAGAGAGAGAGGTTTTAGTTTAGGTCAAACTAATAAATAAAAATAAAAGAATAAATAATAAATAAAGAACAAGGGGTGTTTGTTTTGAGTGCCTATGAAAGTAGAGTTTCAAAATAGTGGATGTTTGGATGGGTTTAGGCTTAAATCTCATTGGAATTCGTCACGAACTTAAACCACTAACTAAAATTAATAAATATTTATTCCTTTCAATTAATAATAAACGTAGTAAAGATTTTAAAATCGTTTAGCTAGGGATTAAATCCAATTTTAATTAACAGTAAAATTTCGGGTTGTTATATCATTAAATTAGCAATGCAAAAAGGAAGAGACATTGAGAAGGGATACTAACTAGCATGGGAAGAGGCTGAAAATAAGAGCAACGGGGAAGAGAAGCGGAAGAGAACCAACAAAGAAGAATAGAAAAATGTAACCTAAGAAATAGAAAAATTAAAACAAGGGAATAAAAAATAGAGTTAGGGCTTATACCTTGAGAATATGAGCAAATACAAGAAAGTTTTAGAGGAAGATGAAAGGGACGGAGGACAAGAATGCTCCAATGGTGCTAGAGTAAAGACAAAAAGGTGTTACACCTTTTCTTTTTTCCCTAAAAAGTGTGACCGTCCTTTTCTTTCACTTTTTCTAATTCCCGCCTTTTTATTTTCATTTATTTTCATAGATTTAAAAAAAAATGCTATTAAATATGATATTTGTTGTAGTGATTATTAGGAAAAAATAGTCAACAAATGATTTTACCAATTCTCTATAATGGAAAATTTTATATTAGATGAAACATCAAAGCTAATACATATTGAGAAAGTTGACGAACAACTTGATTATTATGTCTCGGACAATGAATGAGAAGTTGAGATAATGAATATTTTCATTGCCACTTGAACACCATTGACAATGTTCTTAACTTATGTTAAGTCTTCACACAAAGTATTGATCCCCACTCAAATAAATACAAATATGATCCAGCAAACACTCTAAACCTTTGAGACAATCCAAAATCATTTAGACTTCAGTGTTTTAATCAAAAAGTTGAGCCACCTCCTAGATATATTATCCGCAAGTTTCTTCTTTTACGCATCTCCAAGTTTGTTCTTCAGTTGATTAAAAAAAAATCAAGATACAAATGATCAAAAACAAGAAGAAAGTTAGATTAAGCATTCAAACGAAAAGTATATTTAAAAAAATTTAATCTATACATAATAGAAGAAATACATCAAGAAACAAATGATTAAAAGCAATTTAGATTGAGCATTGAAAGAGATACATGATAAAAGAGATAAAAATTGAATCTATACATTAAAATGTAAAAAATTAAAAAGCTTCGCCAAAAAGTTGAAGAAAACTCTACATATATATTGGGCTATATGAGATAAAAGTTATCAAACTTTTGAAATTCCTCTATTAATCACTAACTATTATTAAAGATAAAAATAAAGTAAAAACTTTTGATATTTTAATCTTCCCCTCTTCCAAACATTATTTGAGCTTGTAATTTAAAAAATACTTAAATAAATGGCTGATATAAACGTTTTTGTAAATGAGTGGGTAAGTAATAAGACATTAAATATTTCATACAAACTCACATCTTTGCTATATAAAATACCAAATTCATGACAAAATTTAGGTTAAAATTTAGAATTAAGTTGTATGAATGGCAAGATATGTTTGTAATTTAAAGTGTGGCTTAAGGGTAAAATCATATAAAAATACTTAAATAAATGGATGATATAAACGTTTTTGTAAATGATTGAGTGTGTAATAAGACATTTAGTATTTAATAAAAACCCACATCTTTCCTATATTAAATACCATATTTATGAAGAAATTTAGGTTGAAATTTAGTATTAAGCTGTATGAAGGGCAAGATATGTTTGTAATATAAAGTGTGTCTTAAGGGTAAAATCGTCAAAAAATAATTTTCCCCACAAGTCACACTTTAAGGTAGTAAGATAAGATAAGATAAGATGTATGAATGACAAGATATGTTTATAATTTAAAGTGTGACTTAAGGGTAAAATCGTCAACATTTAGTGTTTAATACAAACCTACACCTTTTCTATATTAAATACCAAATTTATGAAGAAATTTAGGTTGAAATTTAGTATTAAATTGTATGAATGACAAGATATGTTTGTAATTTAAAGTGTGGCTTAAGGGTAAAATCGTCAATATTTAGTATTTAATACAAACTCACATCTTCCCTATATTAAATACCAAATTTATGAAGAAATTCAGGTTGAAATTTAGTATTAAGTGGTAAGAATGCAAAGATATGTTTGTAATTTAAAGTGTGTCTTAAGGGAAAAACCGTCTAAAAATGATTTTCCCCTTAAGCCACACTTTAAGGTAGTAAGATAAGATAAGATAAGCAAAGATGTATGAACGACAAGATATGTTTGTAATTTAAAGTGTGGCTTAAGGGTAAAATCATCAACATTTAGTATTTAATACAAACCCACATCTTTCCTATATTAAATACCAAATTTATGAAGAAATTTAGTTTGAAATTTAGTATTAAGTTGTATGAATGGCAAGATATGTTTGTAATATAAAGCGTGGCTTTAGGGTAAAATCGTCAAAAAATGATTTTCCCATTAAATCACACCTTAAGGTAGTAAGATAAGATAAGATAAGATAAGATGTATGAATGACAAGATATGTTTGTAATTTAAAGTGTGGGTTAAGGGTAAAATCGTCAACATTTAGTATTTAATATAAACCCACATCTTTCCTATATTAAATACCAAATTTATGAAGAAGTTTAAGTTGAAATTTAGTAATAAGTTGTATGAATGGCAAGATATGTTTGTAATATAAAGTGTGGCTTAAGGGTAAAATCATCAAAAAATGATTTTTCCCTTAAGCCACACTTTAAGGTAGTAAGATAAGATAAGATAAGATGTATGAATGACAAGATATGTTTGTAATTTAAAGTCTGGCTTAAGGGTAAAATCGTCAACATTTAGTATTTAATACAAACCCACATCTTTCCTATATTAAATACCAAATATTTGAAGAAATTTAGTATAAAGTTGTATGAATGACAAGACATGTTTGTAATTTAAAGTGTGGCTGAAGGGTAAAATCGTCAACATTTAGTATTTAATACAAACCCACATCTTTCAAATATTAAATACCAAATTTATGAAGAAGTTTAGGTTGAGATTTAGTATTAAGTTGTATGAATAACAAGATATGTTTGTAATTTAAAGTGTGCCTTAAGGGTAAAATCGTCAAAAAATGATTTTCCCTTGAAGCCACACTTTAAGGTAGTAAGATGAGATACGATAAGATAAGATAAGATGTATGAATGACAAGATATGTTTGTAATTTAAAGTGTGGCTTAAGGGTAAAATCGTCAACATTTAGTGTTTAATACAAACCCACATCTTTCCTATATTAAATACCAAATATTTGAAGAAATTTAGTTCGAAATTTAGTATAAAGTTGTATGAATGGCAAGACATGTTTGTAATTTAAAGTGTGGCTGAAGGGTAAAATCGTCAACATTTAGTATTTAATACAAACGCACATCTTTCCTATATTAAATACCAAATTTATAAAGAAGTTTAGGTTGATATTTAGTATTAAGTTGTATGAATAACAAGATATGTTTGTAATTTAAAGTGTGCCTTAAGGGTAAAATCGTCAAAAAATGATTTTCCCTTGAAGCCACACTTTAAGGTTGTAAGATGAGATACGATAAGATGTATGAATGACAAGATATGTTTGTAATTTAAAGTGTGGCTTAAGGGTAAAATCGTCAACATTTAGTATTTAATGCAAACCCACATCTTTCCTATATGAAATACCAAATTTATGAAAAAATTTAGTTTGAAATATAGTATTAAGTTGTATGAATGGCAAGATATGTTTGTAATTTAAAGTGTGGCTTAAGGGTAAAATTGTCAACATTTAGTATTTAATACAAACTCACATCTTTCCTATATTAAATACCAAATTTATGAAGAAATTTAGGTTGAAATTTAGTATTAAGTTGTATGAATGGCAAGATATGTTTGTAATATAAAGTGTGGCTTAAGGGTAAAATCATCAAAAAATTATTTTCCCCTTAAGGCACACTTTAAGGTAGTATGATAAGATAAGATAAGATGTATGAATAACAAGATATCTTTATAATTTAAAGTGTGGCTTAAGGGTAAAATTGTCAACATTTAATATTTAATACAAACTCACATCTTTCTTATATTAAATACCAAATTTATGAAGAAATTTATGTTGAAATTTAGTATTAAGTTGTATGAATGGCAAGATATGTTTGTAATATAAAGTGTAGCTGATGGGTAAAATCATCAACATTTAGTATTTAATACAAACTCACATCTTTCTTATATTAAATAGCAAATTTATGAAGAAATTTATGTTGAAATTTAGTATTAAGTTGTATGAATGGCAAGATATGTTTGTAATTTAAAGTGTGGCTGATGGGTAAAATCATCAACATTTAGTATTTAATACAAACTCACATCTTTCTTATATTAAATACCAAATTTATGAAGAAATTTTTAGGTTGAAATTTGATAGAGCAAGAAAAAACAGAGGAACGAAAATGAAAAGAAAGTGTACGATTTCTCATTATATTTTGAATGATAAAACAAACCTTTTATACACAAGGTCGCCAGAAAAATCCAAGAAGAAAAAGATAAAGCAAGTTGTTATAACAATAAAAGGAAAAAGAAAAATAAATGAAAAAGAATAAACAGCAATTGTAAATTAACATTTAACATCCCCGCAAACTAAACAGACTAGTGAGCACTGTGAGATTAGTGCGTAGAGTTTGAAACCGAGTTATTGGGAGAGGCTTTGTAAGAACATCAGCAAGTTGATTTTCAGAGGAAACATGGCGAACAAGGAGTTGCATTTGCAGAATCCGATCACGAACAAAGTGTTATCAATTTCAATATGTTTTGTTCGTTGGTGCAGAACAGGATTCACGGCAATTTGAGTGGCACTAATATTGTCACAGAGTAGTAAAGGTGAAGACGAAGGTGGAAACCCAAGTTCAGAGAGCATTGTTTGCAACCAAACTAGTTCTCAGCTGCATTTGCTAACCCTTTGTATTCCGATTCGGCACTAGAACGACACACAATTTTTTTTTTTGAAGAAGACTAGGAGATAAGATTGTTCCCTAAGAACATACAGTAGTCGCTTGTACTTCGACGATCGTCAGGATAGCTAGCCCAATCCGCATCAGTGTAACCAACGAGATTAAGCGATGAAGGAGTAATTCGAAGGCCCAAATTGCTGGTTCCTTTTAAATATCTACATATGCGCTTTACTGCAAGCAAATGAATTGAAGTTGGAGTATGAAGGAATTGGCAAACTTTGTTTACAGCAAAGGCAATATCAGGCCGTGTTAAAGTACAGTACTGAAGAGCACCAACAAGGCTTCGATATTCGGTTGGATTTGCTAGAGGTTCGTCGTCATAGAGAGATAGGGATGATCCAAAAACCATTGGTGTTGCAACAGATTTACAGTCATACAGGTTTGCACGATGTAAAATGTTGGCAATATACTTGGATTGGGACAGATGAAGGCAGTTATCAATAAAGAGAGCCTGAATACAAAGAAAACAGGACAATGTGCCCAGAACTTTGAGCTGAAATTGAGCATTTAAACGATCCATAAAACCAGTGATGAGATCCGGATTATTTCCTGTAATAATAATGTCATCAACATAGACCAGAATAATGGTAATATTAGTAGTTGATCGCAGATAAAACATTGAACAATCACTTATGGCCGCTTGAAAATTCCATGAAAGAAGTTGAGAGCTTAATTTCGTGAACCAGGCACGCGGGCTCTGTTTTAAACCGTAAATGGAGCGATGAAGTTTACATACATGAGTGGGATGATCAGCATGAATAAATCCAGGGGGCTGTTGCATATAGACTTCCTCATCTAGATCGCCATTTAAGAAGGCGTTGTTAACATCAAGTTGTTGAATGGTCCAACGAAAACTCATTGCAAGTGACAAGATCAGTCGAATGGTTGATGGTTTAACAACAGGACTAAAGGTATCAAAGTAGTCAATCTCAGGTGTTTGGGTAAACCCTCGAGTGACTAACCGAGCTTTGTAACTATCAACAGAACCATCAGGTTTGTGTTTGATCCGAAAAACCCATTTGCAGCTGACAGGACTACAATGAGATGGACATGGGACAAGAGTCCAAGTGTTTGTATGATGCATAGCCGAAATTTCGGCTTCTATAGCAGAGCACCATTCCGAGCATTGCAAAGCTTTCTTGTAGGACGTGGGTTCAAAGTTGAGAGAAGCAGATTGCAAAGAGATCCAAGCTTTTGGTTTAAAACTGCCGACCTTTGAACGAGTAATCATAGGATGAACATTAGATGAAGAGACAGGGCGAGATAAAGGACAAGAAGGAGATAAAGATAGACAGGGAGACGAAGAAATTGGTAAAGTTGGAGAGAGAAGAGGTGGGGAGTCGGAGAGAGGGGGGAGGATAAAATGGCAGAAATTGGTTGGGGTTTCGGTAACGAGTCAGAAGAGAGAGGTGAAAGAGGATGATGTGGCTGAATAGGCGCAAGAGAAGGTGATGAGTGGCTAGGTAAAGGTTGGTCAGAGGGTACAGTCATAGGGGAGGTGGATTTTGAAGAGGAAATTTTAGTTGAAACAGGTGGCAAATGCGGAACCGTAGATGCTATTGGGGACCGTTGAGTGATGATTTTTGAATTTGAAAGCAAAGGCAGGGCAATGGATGAGTCAGGAAGCGGATTTATGAAAGAAGAAGAGGTGGACGATAATGAAGGGCGACGAAAAGGAAAGTTTAGTTCATCAAAAACAACATGACGAGTAGCATAGATACGTCCAGATTGATGATTAAAGCAAAGATAACCACTGTGACTAGAACTATAGCCAAGAAAGGTACACTCTGCTGATCTAAATTCAAGTTTATTGTGATTGTAGGGACGAAGAAAAGGGAAACAAGAACAACCAAACACACGCAGAACTGTATAATCTGGATGTTTTTGAAAAAGACAAAAGAAGGGCGAGGTGTTGGATAGAACAGGGGAAGGAACCCGATTAATTAAGAATACTGCAGTTTGAAAGGCATATGGCCAAAATTTGGAGGGAACAGAGGAGTGAGTAAGAAGGGACAGTGCAACTTCAACGATGTGACAATTTTTGCGTTCAAAGCATCCATTTTGTTGAGGAGTATCGGGGCAGGATATTCGATGATGGATCCCGTGATTGACAAATAACCGATGTAAGGGACGAAATTCCCTATCCCAGTCTGTTTGAACAGCTTTTATTGAAGTATGAAATTGAGTTTTAATCATTTGATGAAAAATGTGAAAAGTGTTAAGTACTTGATCTTTTGTTTTTAATAGGTAAATCCAGCTAAAACGAGAGTGATCATCAACGAATAGCAGAAAATAACAGGCAACAGTAACAGACGGTACTGGTGAGGGTCCCCATAAGTCAGAATGAACAAGGTGAAATGGGGACGAAGCTCGTTTTTCATTTAATGTAAACGGTAAACAGTGACTTTTTGCTTTTTGGCAGGATACACATATGGAGCTTGGTTTATTCAAACGAAATTTTAAATTGCAAAGACGAAGAACACCATGGACGATTGAAGAGGAGGGATGTCCTAGACGAGAGTGCCAAAGGTGGAAATCAGCAGAGCGAACCGCACTTGCAGCAAACGGATAGGAGTGAACCAAGGAAGATCGACCAGTTTTGTAGAGACCATTTTCAAGTGTACCACGTAGTAGAATCCTCTGAGTATGGATATCCTTGACAACAAAAAAGGATGAAAGAATTCAACAGAGGCATTATTATCTTTACATAGCTGAGCAACACTTAGAAGTTTATGAAGAATTGTATGCAGGCGCAGAGGTTGTTTGGAAGAAGATAATAGGGAAGAAGAACCAATATGGTGAATAGAAATAGACTTACCATCACCAACAGTGACTTGATCTCCACCATCGTACGGTACCGCATTTGACAGAGAATGGGCGTCTGGAGTTAGATGATGAGTGGCACCAGAGTCTAAATACCAGGAATCATTTGGTGATATGTGAGAATACTGATTATCACTCGGTTCAGGGTGTTGTGGATTGGGTGGAGTGGTATTAGCGTACAGAGCTTGAGAAGTTAAGGATGATGAGGGAGGTGGTGGTCGATACTGAAGATTTGTCCGATGGTAACAGGTGAAGGCAGTGTGATTATCCTTTAGACAAATCTGACACAATGAGGGTTGAGATGAGGAAGATGTATTTGGTTGAGGATTGAAGGGAGGTCTATAGAAATTAGGCAGAGGAAGAGTAGAGGGTGGTTTACCAAGAAGGCCAGCTTGAGAATTTTGGAGTGGACGAAATCGAGAAGAAACAGGGGAATTGGTAGGAGGACGAAAGCTTCGCCATGCTGGATTGGATCTTGCCATATGGAAACCTGCAACATTTTCTTGAATAACAGGTAAATTTTCAATAGAATTTTGTTGGTCTAACCTGTGTTCATAACTGAGTAGCAGAGCTCGAACATCTTCAACAGTGGGTAGTTCAGTTCGATGAAGGATAGACGTGGCGAAAGGATTGTACTCAGATCCTAACCCTTCAAGAATATAGGCTATATGATCTTTGGGAGAGACTGGTTCCCCGATTGATGATAACCTGTCAGCAATTTCTTTTATCTTTGTGAGATACTGGGTAACATAAGCTTCATCTTTCTTTATGCGTTGTAATTGCGATTTTAGGCTTAATACCCGAGTGATTGACGTGGATTCATAAGTACGTTTGAGTGCATCCCAGATTTCATGAGCTGTGGAGTATGAGACGATTTTGTCCATTTTTGCTTCAGTGAGTGATGAATATAAAAGAGTCATTACTGTTCTATTGTATTTTTTCCAAATATAGTAATCAGGGTTTGTTTGCTGTGTAAGATTGTCCAGTAGAACAGGGGGAGCCTGTATAGAGCCATCAATGAAACCTTCCAGACCTTCAGCATATAGGTAATTTAGCAGTTGATTTTTCCATATCAAATAATTTGAATCACTGAGTTTAACAGATAAAGCTTGGGTGATGCTAGGAAACATATGACTAGATATTGATGGTGTAGTAATCGGAGAGTATGAAGTTGATGGTAAAAGGGATGGAGGATACTGATGAGCTGACATTGGATTATATGGATTGAATGGAGGCGGTCTTGGGTTGAGAGGTTGTGGATAATGGGAGGGTATTGGAGCATAGTAAGGTGATTGAAGAGGATGAGGGATTTGAGGAGCAGGGTAACAAACTGGCGTTCGTGATGAATTTTCATGTATCTTCGACCGGCTGTTTGGAATAGGGGAAGGGGGAGTAAAGGGGGCAGCGGAAATAGGAAGGGCGGTCATCGAGACAGGTCCCGTGGATACAGTGGGATTCGCCGGAGCTGGCGAAGGAGATGAATCCATGGTAACCTAAGAAGTTGATACCATGATAGAGCTAGAAAAAAATAGAGGAACGAAAATGAAAAGAAAGGGAACGATTTCTCATTATATTTTGAATGATAAAACAAACCTTTTATACACAAGGTCAGCAGAAAAATCCAAGAAGAAAAAGACAAAGCAAGTTGTTATAACAATAAAAAGAAAAAGGAAAATAAATGAAAAAGAATAAACAGCAATTGTAAATTAACATTTAACAAAATTTAGTATTAAGTTGTATGAATGGAAAGACATGTTTGTAATTTAATGTGTGGCTGAAGGGTAAAATCGTCAACATTTTGTATTTAATATAATCTCACATCTTTCCTATATTAAATACCAAATTTATGAAGAAGTTTAGGTTAAAATTTAGTATAAAGTTGTATGAATGGCAAGATGTGTTTGTAATTTAAAGTTTGGCTTAAGATTAAATCCGTCAAAAAATGATTTTCTCCTTAAACCATACTGTAAGGTAGTAAGATAAGATAAGATGTATGAATGACAAGATATGTTTGTAATTTAAAGTGTGGGTCAAGGGTAAAATCGTCAACATTTAGTATTTAATACAAACTCACATCTTTTGTATATTAAATACCAAATTTATGAAGAAATTTAGGTTGAAATTCAATATTAAGTTGTACGAATGGCAAGATATGTTTGTAATTTAAAGTGTGCCTTAAGGATAAAATAGTCAAAAAATGATTTTCCCCTCAAGCCGCACTTTAAGGTAGTAAGATAATATAAGATAAGATAAGATAAGATAAGATGTATGAATGAAAAGATATGTATGTAATTCAAAGTGTGGCTTAAGGGTAAAATCGTCAACATTTAGTATTTAATACAAACCCACATCTTTCCTATATTAAATACCAAATTTATGAAGAAATTTAGTATTAAGTTGTATGAATGGCAAGATATGATTTTCCCCTTATGCCAAACTTTAGGTAGTAAGATAAGATAAGATAAGATAAGATAAATAAAATATATTAAATTTTATTACAAATCTTATAATTGTTTTGATTAAATTATAATGTAATACAATTTTTAAAGAAAATCTAGAAAATCTAGTTTTATAATTAAAAATGTAATTATGAAAGTTTATTTTTAATAGCTCCACTAAAACATGATATCGCCACCCAAATTGGTTTTGATATATAATAAAGTTTAGAAAGTTGGACAATATTATTTTTATTTTTCTAATACTTCAAATTTATGTTTTAATTTTTTAAAATTTTATTTTACTTGTGAAAATTTGTAAATCATTTTTAATTTAGTATTCGTTAAAATCAAGTTATTATTAAAAAGTTCAAAAAATTATTAATGACTTTATTTAATAAAAAAATTTACAAAATAAATAAACTTTTATTATTTTAAGTAAACGTTAATTTTTTGTTCAATTTTTGTAAAACAAATTCATTTTTTAAGAAATATTAAAATTACTTTGTTTAAACTTTGTTTTTAATCTTTTCAAACAATAGTTTCTTATTTTCAAACAATCAATAAATAAATAAAAAAGAAAGAAAAAAACTTCACGTACGTGTTTTTCTATCTCCGTGGACATTGTCCCCTCCTAGTATCTCTCTAATGATAAAATTAGAATAAAAAAACAAAGTATACCTTATTGTTTTAGATTTACCCTACTTTTACAATAAGTTTTAGAAAAGTACCCCTATATTCTAATTTATCCAAAGAAAGGCTTTGGAACTCTAGCGACAATTTTTGTCTTCATTTACGCTTAAAATTTATCTCATTTAACTTATTTGTACATGAAGACAATGACTTTTTAAGTTATTAATTTCAATTGAAGCGAAACATATTATATCATATCATACTACCTTAAAGTGTGGCTTAAGGAAAAAATCATTTTTTGACGATTATACCTTTAAGCCACATTTCAAATTCAAAAAATAAAGTGAGTTTAATTATAAACCTTAATTAATTAATGTTCTAAAATAATAATAAATTAATTAATTTAGGTTTATAATTAATAATATATAAAAAAAAAAGATTGTGAGTCTCCTTTGTTCCTTAAAGTTTTTTTTTTAGTTTGAATATTAAATAATTAAAATGAATAACAATAAGTATACACTATTAATGATTAATGAGTAAACCTCTAAAATATTTGAATATAAAGGGGTTTCTTTACAAATAAATTTCAATTAATGATAATTCATAATGGGAAAGAATTAATTTTATAAGTTTTGGAATTTGAAAAGTTTTGTAACTTTCAACTTATACCTATAAAATTTAGTTATTTTCATTATTTATTCACCAACTCTAAGATCTATATCTTTTATTTTGTTTGTTTCACTCTATTCTTATTGAAACCTCTTCAATCTTCAAAGTATTTTAAGATTTTGACATCGAAAAAATATTTTTCGGTCTTCAAAACCTGCACTTGATTGCTTCCAAGATGCTAGAAGATGAAATGAAAAATGCACAGAGAAGAATTTTTTAGTTATTTTAAGATGTTTTTCTACTACTTTCCTTTAGTCTTTTTTTACTCAATTCATTATTCTCAAAAGCTAGCTCTTCAATAAGTATATCGAATTTACAATACAAAAATTGTTCGATCTTTAAAGCATGCACTTGCTTGCTTCCAATATGCTAAAAGATGAAATTAATGATGCATAGAAAATGTTTCTTAGTTTTTACTCGACGTTTTTTATTTTTCTTGCTATTCTTAGTTCTCTTTTCTTTCTTTTTTTTTAATATCTAGATCACTTGACAATGTTATACAATATTACAAAATACATATAGGGAACATATATTCATTGTCTAATAACACTAGGTCCTATTTTCAATTTTAAAATTGATGTGTCTATAATAATCTTTGTTTTACAAGTGATTGTGTATGTAATGAAATACCTACATTCTCTTTTATCATTTATTTTATAATGATTGCTATTATATTTTTAGTTCAAAACGTTTTTAGCATTTTGAATATTCTATTTTTATTTGCTAATTCTATTTTAATATAGCCTAATTTCTTCCCATAATACTATCAAGAATAACTAAAGTACCCAGCAAACAAACAAACAAAAAAAAAACAAACAAACAAACAAACAAACAAGAATAACTAACATAAATATTACATTATTAATAAGCAACACTATAACTAAACATAATATTACATTATTT
>JBBMEG010012808.1:0-30800 GCA_037832605.1 Cyclanthera cordifolia
TTCAATAGGTAGTTTAGCTTCACCTGATACCCTTCAATCAGTAGTTCAACTGATACTTTTCAATCAGTAGTTCAACTGATAGTTTTCATTAAGTAGTTCAACTCATAGTTTTCAATCAATAGTTCAACTGATTGATTCAATTAGTTCGCTGATAGATTCAATTAGTTCGCTGATAGATTCAATTAACTCGCTAACAAGTTTCAATCTGAAAGAGGGGTAAATTTGGAATTCTAGAAAAACGAATGAAAATATTCTACGTAACAATTAATTTTAAGAAAATGCTATAATTAAAATAGGTGAATGAAAAGTTGATATGTGGAGTAATTTCCCTTAAACTTAAAGATAATCGAATAAATAGTTTGAAATTAAATCAATTATCTTTCAAAGATTTTGATGGGTTAATTTTATGGAAATCTTTAACTAATAGTTTCTTTTAAAATAAAATAGTTTTGGAAAGTATTTGCACTAGAAGAATGCCTAGTTTTCTCGACGGCAAAAAATTGTCAAGAAAAAACGTCAAGAAAACTTTTCCCAGCGGCAAGTGGACGTCGAAAAAAGCATCGAGAAAACCCCGATGGAAAAGAAATGCCGACGGTAAAATATTTCCCATCAGTAATAACAACTTTTTTCGATGACATTTTTTCTATCATATTTGTTTGTTTTGCCGACAACACAAAGTTGTATGTGAAATTATTTTAGCCGGCAACAACTAGCATCAATAATACCATTTTTCTCGACGACATTTAGGTGTCGAGAATTCTTTGCCGATGATATTTAGCCGTGGCAATTCCTAAAAACAACATTGTGAAAAGTCACTTTTTAAATATTTTATTACTTCATATTTTTGCATTGTATGTATTACGCATTATCATTTATAAAATTGTTTAAATAATTATCATAATAAGTTAATTTCATAAATAAAAAATAATAATAAACTACAACATCCATTAAAAGATTATAACATCAAGTTCTACAACATACCAAGTTCCATTTAAAAGCATTACAACAAAATCTTAATATTCATCTAGTTCCATTATACGTCAACGAGTTCCTTGCAAGTTATAAGATCACCTAATAAGAAAATAAAATAAAATATTAGTTAGTATATATAAACTAAATCTACAAAATATTACAAATCAACATATTTTTAAAGTTAAAATAACATAACTATATCAATCTAAAAAATCAAATTGTTGATGCCGAAAAATGGTAAACTGGAATCAACGGTACAATTTGTTTATTAAGAACGAGCAGCTTGCAAAAAAGAACAAAATTAGGCACACTGGTGTGGAGTGAGTCACAGTGCCTATGCCTAAGTCAGAAAACCGATTTAGGAGAGTGTTTTAGAGAGCTTTTAGAATCTGCTTGCAGCTTGATTTTGCTTAATTTGGCTTCGAGGGAAATGAGAATCGTTTTGACTTTTATAGAAGCTAGTAGTGCAACTCTTGTAGCTCACTAATGGTGACTTAATAGCCAGCCGTTTGTAACGGCTGCCATTTAAGCCGAACATTAACACCGACGTAACCCTTGACCATTACACTTGAGAGATGTAACTGTCTTATCTCGTGGGTTACTTGGAGTCGGCCAACGTTTGCAGGTCCTTACCTCCATGGCCGACCCCATAAGGGCGTAGACCTTTCGATGTAACTCCAAGGCCTTACTCTTTAGAGGTGCAACGACCGAGGACGTTCTTGGACTCGGTCGGCTCTTATAGGAGCCCTGACCTCCACAATTTTCCACTTTTAACGGGTGTTCACATTCGATCGACTCTAAGGAGCTAGATTTTGACATGGTCCGACCCCGAGAGGCCTGGTTCCTATGGCTGACTTCTCTATGGGTCGTCAGACTTCTCGGTGTGACTCCTGGCCGTTACTGACTGTATCCAGTCGTCACATGGACTCGGCCGAGTACTCTTAGGGAAGCCTTGACCTCCACGGCTTTCCCTCATTATGGGGTTTTCGCCTTCGATCGACCTAGAGGAGATGAATTTTAACATGGTCAGGTCCGGAGGGGCCTGGTTCCCACGGATGACTCTCCTAAAGGTGGTCAGACTTCTCCGTGTGAGTCCTGATCATTATCAACAGTATCTGGTCGTCACTTTATACTGGGTCCGACCCCGGGAGATCTCGATTCCCTCGGCCGACCCATAGGAGGGGTGTCACACTTTCTTTGTCCTCGAGCTCAACTGGGGGACCTTGAGCTCGGCCTCGAGCTTCGCCTTGATCTCAAACGTGAGCTCGGCCTTGAGCTCGGCTTTGAGCTTGGCCTTGAGCAGGCCACGAGCTCGACCTTGAGCTTAGTCTTGAACTCAACCTTGTTGGTCCTCAGGGCTTCAAATTTCTTCAATTTCACTTTCGGAGGGATTATGACTTATACGGATATTACAGGGATAATTTCACTCACAACATTTCCCCTACTCTTCATTTTCGGACGTTATTGCCGAATTTTGTAGACTAGCTCGGTGTTCGTACACCCTCGTGCTTTTTACCGATATTATCTCTAATTGGGATAAGTAGTAATTCAATTCCTTTTTTAGAGAAGTTTTTCAAGTTTATGGAAAAATATTTGAATTTTTTGGGATTTTCTTATTTAAAATCAATATTATTTATTTCAATAATATTTTAAATAATATTTCTCAAACCCAAAAATCATATCTCTTCAAATAGTATTTTCTTAGAAGATTTTTCCCTTGAATTAATCATTTCCCTACCTTTAAAGTTCCACAAAAAATCTCAAATTATCCCCTCACAACTCATTCATGATTTTTGGGCATTGGGGAGACTAGTTTTGAGCTTTGGAATTTTTGAGGTGCACTTTTTGGAGTACGGCTTTTAGGTATGTACCCTGCTTTAAAATTTTCGGTTCCACATATGTACCAATTCGAATTTATTAGTGTTTGTTAGACACTTTTTTTAAAATTTAGGTATCCTTTGTAGAAGTTTTTTGAAAATGTAGGGTAGTAATAGGGCTTCGTTTTGAGCTCATGCACCTTTGTTAAATTCTTGTACCAAGTAGGCTGCTACTTTTCTAGGTACTTTATTGATTTTTTTTTTTTCACAAAGCGCAGCTCTAATTTCAATTTATATACAAAGTAGATAATTTTTCCAAGTCTCACTAATTTTTATGTACTTTTACTGAATTGTTCAAGTATGTTGCTATTTTATTTTCTTGTCGTTAGATAGCTACTTTTTGCAAAGTCTAGGCTACTTAGGTATCATAGTTGAGATTCACCTAATTGAAATTGTGTTTTAGAATTCTAGGCTAGTTAGGCTCTCTTTGCAGAGGTTTGCCTTTGATAGCACTTTTGTAGAATTCTAGGTTACCTAGGCTACATAGGCTCTCTTTGCAGAGACTTGCCCTCTTTTAGTGCCTTTAGGTAACCTGGGATACGAGGGTTCTCTTTGTAGAGACTTACCCTTTTCTGAGCACTTTTTGGATTTTTTGTTCCTTGGAGGTACTTTTTTATACTTGCGATCATGGAGCTCTCCTCAGACTATGAGAATGAACTGCACTCTACCTTGCCCACCTCTTCTCAAGAGATCTCGCCGCAAGGTTGGGTCCGGGTTCCAATTAGTTGCTTCAATACTGACTCAGCAGGATTTTGAAGTACTTAGAGCTAAGTACCAAATTTTGCTCGAGATTACCCTTAGGCTTCCTTTGAGTGAAGAGAGACGTGACAACCCCCCGTAGGTGAAGTGGCATCGTACACCACTATGTTTGACAGAGGGGTTCAACTGCCTCTGATTGTTCCACTCAAAAAATTTCTCTACATGGTTGGGTTAGCCACTAATGGTGACTTAATGGTCAGTCGTTTTTAATGGCTGACATTTAAGCCGCACATTAACACCGGCTGCCATTTGCAGGTTCTTACCTCCATGGTCGATCCTTTAAGGGTGTGAGCCTTCTCGGTATAACTCTAGAACTTTACCTTTTAGGGGTGCAACGACCTAGAATGTTACTTGGACTTTGTCGGCTCCTATGGGAGCTTTGACCTCCAAGGCTTTCTCCCTTTTAGGGGGGTGTTCACCTTCGACCGACCTAAAGGAGATAGATTTTGACATGGTCTTGCCCCGAGGGGCCTGTTTCCCACGGATGACTCCCATAGGGGTGGTCAAACTTTCTTGTGCGACTTCTGGTCGTTATCGGCGGTATATAGTCGTCACTTGGACTCGGTTGTCTCTTAGAGGAGCCCTGACCTCCACAAATTTTCCTTCTTGGGAGGGTTCCTCTTAGAGGAGCCAGATTTTGACATGGTCTGGTCTCGAGGGGCTTGGTTCCCATGGATGACTCCCCTGGGGTGGTCAGACTTCTCGGTGTGACTCTTGGTCGTTATCCACAGTATTCGGTGTTACTTTATACTGGGCTCGACCTCGAGGGGTCTGGATTTCCTCGGCTGACCCCTAGCGGGTGTCGAACTTTCTTTAGCCTCGAGCTCGGCCGCGAGCTCAACCTTGTGCACGGCCCCGAGCTCGGCCTTGAGCTTGATCTTGAACTCAGCGTTGTTGGTCCTTAGGCAGGTTGGACTCTTTCGGATGTTCTTTAGGAGGGCCTATGTCTTATCCGGATATTACAGAGATAATTTCACCCACAACACAAATCAACCTACTTTCAAAATTAAATAACATAATTAATTTTAAAAAATTGAATAGCATAATGACATATCTACATAATTCCTAAATTTAAAAAATACCTGAAAATTAGAGAAAACATTTAACTTAGACTATTTTTGTTAGATAAAACTAATCTATTCAAAATTGATCGAATCATACGCAACAAAATGTACTACAACATTGTTTAAGTTAATACTAAAGACATACCTAGGAAAAAGGTCCTGCTTCTGATCCGCCTTGCTGTTTTATCCAAAATTGGATCATGCCCTCAAATTTTCAACGATCAATCTTAAATTTTTAAAGCTCCTCCTCAATCTTTTCTCATATTGCATCTTCTTCTCGACGACTTCCATCTTTTTTCCGACGGCGTTCATCTTCCTTTCTTATAAAGAGTTTCAAGAAACATTCAATTCATCCCAATATCTGGCCTCCTTGTTTTTTCTATTTGTTATTCATTTTACAATAAAGAATGAGAAATACATTGAAACAATTTTGATAAACATTCATTAATAGATAAATACAAAATATATAATGTAATTACATTCTCTCGTATTTGGGTAATACTCTTTGAACCAGCTCTATAGTTGTGTTGCATTTTACTACGAGATTCACTAGTTTTTTTAGAAGTTTCTTGGAAAAAAAATAAATTTGTTTCAAAGTCAATATTTATAAAAAACTACATTAATAAAAAAAAAAATGAACTCAATGCATATGGAGCATGCAACTTTACACACCGACCGCCAACTGCTTGTAGATGAAGATCTTTCCATATGTTTAAATCTTGAAGGTCCAAAAAAGCATTGATTGTATCATTAGTTTTTTCTTCTATGTTCAACAATGTTCCAATCAAGTTCCACAAATATTTTTTTCAATGTACATAACGTTTAAGTTATGTCTCAATACTTCTTTCCTCTGATTGATTTCTGTTTGTTTTCTTTTTTTTCTTTTTTTTTTTTATCTTGCTTAGATGAATGTTTACTAAACACGAGATATTAAACAAATTTAGTTCATGCAGTATATCATAGCCATTAAAAACCTTAGGTAGTCATTGTAATTTTGTCCTACCATCAAATAACTTGCTTAGACGCCAACCGTGATTGTATGAGAGATACCTACGATGTCCCATGTGTGAATTTTATTTGAAATTTTTATCAATGACGTCTCTTCTTAACAAACGGGACAAGTCTGATACCCTTTCGTACACCCACTAGAGAAATCACCATACACTAGAAAGTTATTAATTGTACACAATAAAGTAGCATGCATTTTAATGTAGTCATCGGTGAATGAGTCGTATGTTTCTACACCAGTATGTCATAATTGTTGTAACTCATCAATTAATGGTTGCAAGTAAATGTCAAATTTCTTGCTGGAAGACTTCGGACCTAAAATCAATAATGACATGTGATAAAATTTGTATTTTTCATACACTTTCAAGGTGGTAAGTTGTATGTCACTAACATGACTGGCCACATGCTGTATGCAGTACTCATATTTTCAAATGGGTTAAATCCGTTTAAAGAAAGTTCTAACCGAATATTTTCTGGATTTGAAGCGAACTCAGGGTATTCTTTATTAAAATGCTTCCACCCATCACCATATGCAGGATGTCTTTATACACTTTCTTTCACAACACGCTTAGCTTTATGTATTCTTATGTCATAAGCATAATATTTTAAAGCAAATAACCGCTGCAATCTCGGGATTAATGAAAAATAGCATAATACTTTATGAGATATCTTTTTTCCAACATCGTCGTTAGTTTTATACCGAGACTCACCACATACTGGCCACTCAAGACAATCTTTATATATCATTTTATTATAACTTAATCCTAGATTGCACAACTTTTGTTTGGCTTCGTAGTAGCTACTCAAAATGTTAGCATCGATTGAAAAAATGCTTCTTTCAAGTAGAAGCATATCAAATGATGTATTACTCCAACAGTTTCAAACTTGCAAATGCATCAACTTTACTAAAAAATTAAATGAAGAGAGTTAAATACACCTAGCATATAACGGATTACACGCTTCATTCATCAACTTATGGAACGAACTTGCACTATCAACTCTATTCATTGACGGTGGAATCACATTTTCAAATATATTTTATTCATTTAGATCATGTTTAACATTTGGAACAACCATCTCATTAAGTAGTTCTAACATTTCATTCACCATATTTTGATTACTTCACTCAGGTTTATGTGGTGTTCTATTCATTAGTACCAACGTTAGGAGAGATCGACACTCATATCTAGGTATAGTAAATGGTTATCAATGAAAAATTCATAAAGAGTATGATAAGGAAAACCCATAGTGGAATAGATGACGTTACATTTCATCTATCGAGTTCCAATATGAGTTCATAGAGTGTTTACATGGACATCTTGTTTTCTTCTCATTGTTAACATGGCCCTTGCGGTGTCTCTAAAAATTGTTTAACCCTTCATTATACTTATTAGATAATCTATCTTTAGTAATAATCTAGTCTTTATTCATAATTGTCTTTCATTATTTAAACAGTTCTTTACGTTTTCGTACGAGGTAATCACCGGTAACATAATGGATATATTATGTATTATTTTGGATAACTCATTATTTGAATGTCTAATCTATCAAATGTTCAACTAATTGAATTTAAAAGGATTTAAAAGTTTATAATTTAAATGTAAAGTAATAAATGATAACAAAGACTTTTAACTAATTGAAATTTGTATAATCGTTAATTAATCTAATAAATCTACAATTAATTAAAACTAAAATGATTTCAAACTTTGTAAAATAAACCTAAGTTGAAGGAAAAAAATGAACATAAGTTAAACTTATCACATACAACAAAAAATTGAAAAAGTATAAATTTAGATCTAACATACAATTAGAGATACACTTAGATCTACAAAAATGCGAGAATTCTTGTTTTTTTTAATATACTTAGATAAAAAAATCTAGTTTGATTTGGGGCGGCGGTTGAACTACGGTGGCCTAGGGAGGACTGACGAGAGCTAAAGTGGTGGTAGGGAACGCTGACGTACGTGAGCCGGTTGGCAGAAAGGGAGGTGGAGTTGATGGAGGGAGAGACAGAAGGGGCGAGTAGGTCAAATATAATGATTTTTTGTAAAACTTTTGCCTATGACTAATATATAATTTTCGACAGAATGTCGGCTAAAGGTGCCAACGCTGATGGCTAAACCATCGGAAAAGCCCTTAAAATTTCGAAAATTCATTTTTCTCCCAAATTTTTGGGAGAAATTCAAAAGTACGGCCGATGGCAAAAAGGCTTCAGCCTTAAATTACTTTTCTCGACGACTATTAATAGTTCGTCGGGTATTATATATTTTTGCCAACAGTAAATATAACGGTCGATGTTTTCAAATTATTATCGATGGCTTAAATGACTGTTGGTGAAATTGGCTTTTATCGACGAAAAATTGGTTGTCGGTGATTCCCTCAGGGATTCATGTAATTTTATTAGTGTTGGAAGAATTTAAAAGAGGTTGGTTCTGGCTCAATTAAAGATTCCTCGAGATCAAGAAGATGAAGATCCAAGATATATGTCTTGGAGAATAATATGTAATAAGATTACATTTTAAATTTCCTAGAATAATGCCAAACATTAAGCCGGTCATTAACTGTTTAAATTATATGTTACTTTTTTGCTTGTTTTGATTGTTGCACAAAACATGTCATATAGATTTAAAATCCTACCATAGGTTAAAAAGATTCCGGCTTTTAAATATACTAGATATATTTACAAATTGGATTTTATATTTAGGATTATTCAACATATACATCTCACAAATAAATATTTATTGATTATGCTGAATGTATGGATTAATATATTTTTGAAAAATGGTTTTTCAAAATAAAACAAAAAAACATTCATTTTAAATCGGCTACAAAAATCACTATATTATTTTAAAATGGTTTTAAAAAAGAGTATAACCTAATAATTCATAAAAGTGATTAAAACTAATAGAATTAATTGTTATCACTTGATTCTTTAGTCAATGGATTAATTAAAGAGCAATTTGATTCGGTAATGATTGATTAGATGGGAACCGTGTCTAAGAAATATTATGTATAGGATTAAGGTACTTAAGATAACGGTTTATATAACACCTCTACCTGTAAACACAACCCGAGGGTTGAAACAACCATGAGTTATAAATCACTTTGTCTAGGCTCGAATAATGTGATTAGTTTTTTAGTGTAAAAACTTGGTAACTCGCATTAAAATCAATCTAACCAACGTAGGTAAAAGAATGAGAACTAGATGAACAATATTAGCCTAGTTCATATGAGTGGAAGAGAATCCTATTTTAAAATAGATAGTTGGAGAATGATCAATGTCAACTGATCTTGCGATCTTCATCAAAAACTGCATCGTGAGATCCTAGTGGGGCTACATATTTACAGTTCTGAGTCCCTCGGTATGTTTTCACTATGGTCAATATAAGGGAAAGTTTCTCGAAAGGGATAAGACTATGATTTTAATCGGTATTTGACCTATCATTCGACAATATTGGACCTGTCATTTAATGATACTTATTGAGAGAGATTAGCATGTTGAATTGATTAGCTACACTATCAAGGGATTGGTTAAGGATTTAACCAAATCCTAGATCAAAAAATAGTACTAGAACCATAGGGATAAAAGTTATCCTGGTATTGAGTTTTTTGTTGAGAAGTCTCACGTTAGGGACATAAGCATTTGATTTATAATTCAACGCCACTTGCTTTTAACCTTTGTAGTTGTACCCTGACATCAATCTTATATTGTAGGATTTCCTGTGATTTTAACTTGAAAAGTTTTTAAATCACTTTTTATGCAAAAACCTATGAATGATGTCTTTTAATGGTAATCAAACATAAATGTTATTTTCTTTTTAACAGCAACATACTTTTTAAAGACCAATTATGACTTCTAAAGTCTTAATCAATTCTATAAGAAATTTGCTTAAAGGTGACGAGGGCAATGGCGACGGAAAGAAAAGTCGTCGCCTAAGCCCTAACTTTATTATTTTTTAATGAGCAAAGGCGACATAGCTTAATTTCGTCGCCTTTGTTCCCGATTACAGATTGCAGAGTTCTCGATTTCTTCCCCATTTTCACCATTTCTTCTTCCATTTTCTCCCAAAACCTCTAAAAAAACTCCTCCTCTTCGCCACCTCTTGCACCAGAATCCGCCACCACTATTCCAAAAGGTAAGATTACGTGTTTATTTCGTTTAAAGTTTCGTTAAACTCGTTTAAAGTTCCGTTAAGTTCCTTTAAGCTTTCGTTAAATTCATTTGAAATTACATGCTATGTGTTTAGTAAGTTTAGATTTAGAATGAAATTAGTTTCATTACTTAGAAATTAAGTTTTTGTTTATAGTTTTTGGATTTAGGCTTTAGGTTTCCGTTTTAGTTTAGATTTTAGAGTTAGGTTTAATTTTTAGGTTTTTGTTTGAATTGGTTTTTAAGATTAGATTTTCGTTTATAGTTTTTAGAATTATGGTTATGCTTTATTTTAGTTTAGTTGTTAGAATTAGTTTTGGTTTACCGTTTATTAAATTTAGTTTTTGTTTAGGAATTGGTTTTTAGGATTAGATTTTCGTTTATAGTTTATAGAATTAGGCTTTAGATTTTCTTTTAGTTTAGTTGTTAGAATTAGGTTTTAGGTTTTCTTTTAGTTTAGTTGATAGAATTATGTTTTTGTTTATTGTTTTTTGAATTAGGGTTTAGGTTTTGTTTAAAGTTTAGTTTCTTGAATTACGTTTTTGTTTATCGTTTTTAGAATCAGGCTTTAGGTTATATTTTAAGTTTAAATTTAGTTTAAAGTTTAGAGATTAATTAGGAATTAGGTATTTCCTAATTCCTAATTAATTAGAATTAGGCATTAGGTTATGTTTTAAGTTTGAATTTAGTTTGCAGGTTATCAATATGACTAACACATCGAGACATCTTACTGACTCGGTTTTCGACGAGACTAAAGGTAGTACGGACGTTGATTTCGTACCTACGACTGCCGCTACGCAATCTGGTACTCAAGCTGGAGGTAAGATCGAATTGTTATAAAGTTTTATATATAACGTTAAAAGATTCTGATCTCACAGCTCATTTTCCAGATGTAGGTAGTAGTAGCAGTAGTACTCCCCGATATCGAGGCCCGTCAAAGGGTGAAAACCTGAACAACAATGTCGCTAAGGAGGGGCGGCTGAAAGTATAGTTTAGTGAAGAGAACAAGAAAGTTGTTGGAAAGAATGCCAACGCGTTAAGCAACCAGGTCGGAGTACTGGCTCGACAGTCCTTTCCCGTGAGGGCGGCTGATTGGTCGCAAATCACTCCGGCGGAAAAGGAGTTCGTTAAACAAAACCTCCTGGTAATGAATCCTTACATTTACATTGAAGTATTCAATGTTCTTACTGATACTAATTTCATCTGTTTACACTCCTTAACAGATTCACTTCGGCCTCGATTTGGATAATAAGCTCGTAAGTGATGTAATCGAGGAATTGATGAAATCCTGGTTGAAGGATCATCGATACACCTTATACACACATTACTGGTACATTATATACTGAAATAACTTCCACTATTTTAATTAGTATGTAATCTTTTTAGTAAATGAAGTTAACTTTTTTTTTTCATTTTCTTTTAGTAAACAACCAGTGGAAGAGCGAATGAATAGACTCCACTGTATTGTCAACGACATCGATGACTGACACTACTTGTGCAACAAGTGGGCGTCTCAACAATGGGAAGCCAAGCACGAACGAGGAGTTAAAGCAAGAGCCACCCTACCATACAACCATCAAGCCGGGCCTATATCCTTTGTATCTATTATCGAAAAGGAACGAACCTATTGTTTCCTTCTTAATAGGTGTTCATAATTGATTTCTTCAATATTAACTTCATAATAGATATCATTTTCTAATTTAGAGAGTCACTGCTGAACATGATCCCATTGGTCTCGTTGATGCGTTCAAGGCACTTCGCTACAAGGATGCAAATGGTGAATGGATTAACGACAAGGCGTGGGAGAGATATGTAAGTTATGAACTTAATTATTTAGTTAAAGTAATTTTATTTCGAGGGGCACCACTAACATAAATTTACTTCTTTATTATGTAGGAAAAGATGGATGCATTAAGAAAATCATTAACTGCATCAGAAACCCCATTAACACAGGAAGCAATATGCGAAACTGTGTTAGATTGGCGAGTGGACGGCATAAGAGGCACGGCGTACCCGCCCCGTGAGAAACGAGGGAGAACTCTTCAGCTAGCAATGCTTATCAACGAGATTCTGAAACTAAGAGGATCTTATTAGAGAAAATGCAGCTGAAGGAACAGGTCAAGGAGTTGACCGAAAACCAGGCCCTGATAATGGCCAACCAAGAAAGGATGAACGCGGCAGTAAAGGCAATGCAGAGGATGCCCGGGAGCGGGGGTAGGGGCAATGTCGGACCATCTCAGTGAAAGGTACACAAAAATACGAACTTAACTTAATTTTTTTTCACATAAGTCTTAAGAATGATGGCTATCCTGCCGCAAAGTTAGCCATCATTCGAACATCGTTCATCTGTATTATGTGTCGTGGCTATCCTGCAGCAAAGATAGCCACAACTTGAAAAGAATTGAATTGTTTTAGACAAGTTTTATTTTCAGTAACATGAAAATACATCGTTTTGTTGCTCGATTTTCTTTACAATTGAATTCCTTAAGTTTTTTCAAACTCTAATTCAAATTCTTCTTTATTGCAGACATACGATGAGTTCGTCGGATTAGCACGAGGAAGGACTCGTTCGACGTCTAGGGATAGGTCTTCCTCTTTAGGTTAGGGTCGTTAGTTATTTATTTTCCTTTATGTTATTAACATTGTATTAATATTTTCTTATTATGTAATGAATTCTTCTATTTCATTTTGGTTATTAATGTTTTAGAATTTGTTTTCATAATTTCAATGTTTACATGATTTAAACATTTCCAATTAAAGTCATAAGCAATAAATATTCAGCAATTAAAACTCATTTATAAATATTCAGAAAAAAAAACAGAGAGCAAAGACGACAGAGAACTATTCTGTCGCCATTGCCAACCAAAAGCGACGGACACCTTGTTCCGTCGCATTTGCCTTCAACAGCGACATGGAATTTCATAACTACTTAGTAAAACATGAAATGATGTCCCAACTTTAAAGCCTAGAACACCTCAGTAGAATGGTGTTTCAGAAATGAGAAATTAAACCATTTTAAAAATGGTTTGGTCGATGATGAGCTTTGCTCAACTAGTGATATCGTTTTGGAGATACTCACTGGAAACCGCGTTTTACACTTTGAACATGGTAACCACAAAGAGTGTCTTGGAGATAACCTATCAGTTGTGGAGAGAACGTAAAGGTAATTACGTCACATTAGGATTTGGGGATGTCCAGCCTATGTGCTGACTGCAAATCCTATGAAATTAGAACCATGTTCAAAGCTATACCTATTTATAGGCTACCCCTAAGGAACGAAAAAGGATTATTTTAATAACCCAGATGAAAATAAAGTGTTTGTGTTGTCAGAATGAAACATTCATAGAAGAGGATTATGTTATTGACCATAAACCTCGATCGACAGTAGTATGAAGAAATTAACTTCCAATGATGCTACAGACCCTAAAACAAGTGTGGTTGTAGGAAGGTTAACAAAGATTGTTGACAACTCACCACCTTTGGATGCTAAAAACTCGCCAGCTAGAATAGTTGATGAATCTTTGGGATTTGATAGTTAAATCCCTCATAGTAAGGAAAGTCATCCGTCTAGGTGGAGTTGAAGGATTATGAGTAATCTAGTTCTTTATACACGTGTCTTGGAGACAAACAACGTTATCTAGGATAATGTTGAAGATACTTAATCTTTTAGAAAGGCAAAGGAGAATTTAGACCGAGAAGAGTAGATAAAAGCCATGAACCTTGAAATGAAGTCGATGTAATCCAATTTAGTCTGGTTACTTACAGATGCACCAAAGAATGTAAGGAATATTGGGTGTAAGTAGATCTACAAGAAAAATAAGAATAGATAGGAAGGTGCAAACTTTCAATGCTAGACTTGTAGAAAAGAGCTTCACTCAAAGAGAATAAGTGGATTATGAAGAGACGTTCTCCCATGTTACTATGCTAAATTCTATAAGGATCCTCTTATCCATTGCCTCATATTATGATTATGAGATATGGCAGATGGATGTCAAGATTGCATTCTTGAATGACAATCTTGATGAGGAAATCTACATAAACCAACTAGAGGGGTTTGAATCAAAGGGATAAGAGAAAACGATTTGCAAACTTGTTAACCCCTCTACAAAAATTTACATTCAAACCAGTTGCAACTCCTAAAAACTATACATTCAAACAAAGTATTGATTGCAACCACCTTACAAAAATCTCTATTCAAACCATTATTGAGTGCAATAATTATTTATAATCACTCTAATTACTCAAACTAATCATTCACGTAAATACTCATCCAAACACTCTTTAAGTATATCATTCATATTTGAAATATTGAGAGTTTGAGAATGAATGAGGAAGAAGAAGCCATTAGAACAAATATTAAGAGAATATGTTATTGATTTAGAATGAAGGAGAAGAATGGGTGAATGCATATTTGCCTCGTCCATTACCACCTTAATCACATTGTATATATACTACTAACCTGATCTAATTGTGGACTCTTATATTCTAACAATATGTATATTTCCCCCAAAAGCAACATCATCACAAACGTTTAGAAAGTGAAATTGACTAGGCATGTTAAAAACTGAAATTTAACATGGCTTTAATTCTAAAAAAAACACGTGGCTTTAATCAGAGAAATAGCTAGATTCTAGAGATGGTTTGATGGCTAATTAATGCGCTAAAATTCTCATGTAATTAAGAATATATAGGCATGAAGCACATGAATGAACAACACACAATACGTATATTTCCGTATAGGAAGAAAATCTCTCATCAATGATTTACATATGCATAACTATAATGTAATTTGATATTTGCCCCCAAGAGCTTGATATATGCACTACAAGAATGAATACCTACGGCGACGGAACATTCTGTCACCTTAAGCATGAATTTTCATCGCCTTAGCTTATGGCGACGCAAAAACTTCGTAGCCAGCTCCGTAGCCTTAACCTCGTCGCCTTAATCTATAACGACGCAAAAAGTACTCCGTCATCATTTTTGGTCCCATCGACGACGAACGAGTGATTCGTAGCCTTAGACACTTACGGCGACGAAGGTTGCTTCCGTCGCCTTCGACACCATAGGCGACGGAAGGCTGCTGTCGCCTTAGATCAGAACTATGTCGTCGCCGTCGATTCCTAGGGCGACATAACTCTTCCGTCGCTTAGATACTCATCTACGGCGACGGAGTATGCCTCCGTCGCTTTAGAATTCTTAGGCGACAGAACACTTTCGTGGCCTTAGGTAATTATGTTTTAAAAAAAAATCAATTAGTTTGTTTGTTATTCCATTTTTTATTAGAAAATATAACTTCAAACAGAATTGAACACTCAACATTTCCATCAATATAAACATTCAATACACATAAAGTGTACATAAAGTAATGCTAAATAAACATGCTAGAAATGAAATGTAAATAAAATTCAAACAAGTCCTAGAGATAACACGATCGAGATGGCGATGACATGCATACAAATTCGATCCAGTTTAACCTAAAATAAGCCAGAATAATATGAATGTTAGAAAAACTTGAATATCGAGAATAGAACAGAAACTATGTTATTTCTAGAAACTAAATTATTTCTAGAAATTTCGGCAGCATGACAGTGTATTTTGAATTTACCCAAAAAATTTAAACTTACAAGAAAGAACATATATTCGAAAATAGTGGCTATCTTTACGGCAGGATAGCCAGAACAACGTTTAAACAATTTCTTAAACAACATTAAGCAATAAATTTACCTTTTTACTTGAATGACCAACCACCACCGTCGAACCTTTTCAAAAGGTCAACTGTTGGGCCTGAAGAATTGCTTGTGTTTCATTCACCATTTGTTGTTGCTATCTCATCATATCTTGTTCTTCAGTCATCCTAGCTTGTTCTTCAGTCATTTGTGTCATTTTTTCACGTAACTGTATGTCTTCCTCTTCTTTCCGGCGGCAAGTAGGTCATGCCCTTAATTTCGTCTGTACACCTATCTAGCACTTGTTCACATATTTCTTGTTGAGTTAGGAGCGTTCCAGCAACTGGGCCGGCTTAATGGTTGTAAGGCAATTCTGCCCGTGCTTTCTTGCCTCTCTCAGTCTTAGCCTATCATTCCTCTGACTCTCATATGATAAAAAAAAGTAACAGAATTAAATTCCCTTTTTCACATCAATGTTCAATTCATAATTTGTTAGATTATATAATTATATTTTAAAATAAAATACCATAAATTGGTTTAGAAAATAAAAATTAGGTTAAAAGATATTAAAAAAATATATGTTTAATTCATTTTTTTAATCAATATTATTTAAGATGGTGTCTCGTAACCTCTTACTAAATAATTAAGTTGTACTTAATGTTACCTGAACTCTTTTTGACCTATTCAATGTATAGTTACTAAAAATTTATTTAACATAAATATAATAGGATTATATGTTATCTCATACAAAATAATCAATGAATTAAAAAAAAGTTTTAGAGTAAATTATAAATTTGGTACCTATAATTTGAAGAAAGTTAGAGTTTAACCCTTATGATTTAAAACAATATAGAATTTAGTTCTTATAGTTTGGTGAAATATATAATTTAGTCCCTATGGTTTGATGAAACCCAAAAAATAGTCCATGTTATTCAAAAATAGTAGACAAATTAAGTACGTAGATATAACTTCTGATATTTGAATGACGCTTTTTTTTTCCGAATCAATCACTTATCTTACACTCTTATCATTAAACACAAAAATACAAGCTTCTACGTACTTTATTCATCAACATTCACGAAATACATAGACAATGTTTTCGGTTTTATCAAATCTTATAGATCAAATTTTAAATTTTCAAACTATGAGATTAAATTTTAAAATTTCAAACTATAGAGATTAAATTGTACTAGAATTCAACAAATGATAGGGACTAAAGTCTAGATTTTTAAACTAAAGACTAAACTTAACTTTCTTCCAACTATAGGAATAAAATTTATAATTTACATAAGATTTTTAATGTATGTTATAGGCTAAAATATCCTGTAATACCCAAAGGAGGCCAAAAATCCACCGGAAGTCAGCCAAGAGAGGCCTTAACCCCTAGAGGATCGGCAAAAGAAGGCATTTACTCTCAAGGGTCGGTGAAAGGAGGCATTGACGCTCAGGGGGCCAGCCAAAGGAGGCCTTGATGCCCAGAAGTCAGCCAAATGAGGCCTTGACTCCTAAGGGGTCGACCAGGGAGGCTTTGGCCCTCAGAGGTCGGCCAAGCCCATTCCAGTCCCCTCAGGGGTCGCCTAAAGGAGTCTTTGAACCTTGACCCTTAAAGAGTCGGCCAAATGACGCCTTCCCCCCTAAACGATCCGCTAAAGAAGGCCTTGACGCATAGAGGGTCAGTCAGGGAGGCCTTGACCCTTGAAGGTCAGCCAAATGCGGTTTTGACTCGCAGAAAATCGGTCATGGAGGTCTTTACCCCTTTAGGGGGTCGGCAAAGTCCATTCAAGCCCCCTCGAGGTTCGGCGAAAGAAGGTCTTGACCTTCAGGCGATCGCTCATGGCAACCTTACTCCTTCGGGTCAACTAAGGCCATTCTGGCCCCCTAGGATCGGTCAAGGTAGGCTAAGACCCCTAGGGTCGACCAAAGAGGCCTTATTTCCTCGAGGGTTGACCAAGCTCAATCCAACCCCCCGAGGGTCAACAAAGAAGACCGAGACCCCCCTAGGGTCGACCATGGCGGCCTTAACCCCTAGAGGTCGTCCAAGGATAATCTGGCCCTTCCGGGACCGACCAAAGTAAGTTTGACTGCCCAAGCATCGATCGTACAGCTCATGACTCTCCCTCAGGTGTCGACCAAGTCCAAGTGATGACTGTATCTACTGATAACGGTCAAACGTTAGGTTGAGAGGGTCATGACCCTCTTTTAGGGGTGAGCCATAGAGATGAGAAACTGCAAGGGTTGACCGAGACCAAGGCCGACCACTAAGAACATCAATCGAGTAGGCAGAAGTCCACATGGTTGGTCATGAGGTTAGGACTCTTTTGTGGACCAGTAGACTAAGTCCAAGTAACTCTTAGAACCATTGTGTTGTAAGGTAGTAATGGCTAGGAGTTACAACGAGTAGGCCTGAATCCCTAGAGGATAGGTCGTGGAGGTTAGAACTCTCACTAAAGAGTCAGCCGAATCTAAAGTGATGACTAGATCTACTGATAACGACTAGGAGTTACACCGAGAGGGCCAGAACCCCCTTAAGAGGCGAGTCATGGAGGTGAGGACTTGTATGGTTTGACCAAGACTAAAGTTGATTTCCAAAGAGATCGGTCGAGTGGGTCAACCCCAAACGGGACTGCCGTAGAGGTTAGGACTCTCTTGTGGATGACTCGACCAAGCCTAAGTAACACTTTGGAATGTTTTACCTGGTGGGTGTAGCGTCTTGGAGTTACATCGAGAAGGCCACACCCCTACAGGTTGGCATAAGAGGTGAGAACCTACAAAAGTTGATAGAGTCTAAATAACTTCCAAGTTAAGGTCGTTATACCTCAAATGGTAACGGTCAGGAGTTACGTTGGTGTTCATTCCCGACTTATTGACGGACATTTCTAATGTTTAACCATTAACCTACCACTAAGTGAGCTGGAGTAGTTAAGAATTCAACCCATTTCTTTATTCAGATCCAAGTTGAATTACGCTAACAATTCTTGAAGTTGTTCTAAGCCATAAAATACTCTTGTAGTACTCTCCTAAACACTTTACTAACTTAAGCATCAGAGGCCTGTCGCTCACACCACAGTGGTGCGTCTAAGGTTTTTTCATTTTGCAGGCTTCTCGTTCTCGATAACAAACAAATCTTATTATTGATCTAGTTGACCACTTTTCGGCATCAAAGTTAGCGCCTTCTGTGGGAACAAGTAGTGTTCTACTTGAAAAACCTTGATCCTAAGATTTTCTGCAAAAATATCGAATGTTGAGAATCACATCCACCACAGTGTCAATCAAGAGTCAGGTATCGATCATGCTCTAAGTAGAGTTGCCACCAGAGGACATGACAACGCTCATATAGAGAACCACTCGGATCTTGAGGGTGGAGTAACCAGGCAAGAAAGTGAGCGTGCCTATCCAAAGTATGAGAAATGACGGAGAATTTGGGCCGTCTGATGGAGCGACTTCAAAAGCCTCATATAGCTCAGGCTGCCATTGCTGAAAATGAGCAAGCATTGCATGAGGCGATAAGACGACGATCCACCAAAAAGAAGGATGTGGTGGAGAAATCAGTGTTTTTGGCTTGGGACCCTCCCAAAGGGAAAGCCCCAGTCATTGAGGCTTCGAGAGAGGCTCTTTCCAAAAACCCAAGATCGGTCGAATGACTTTGACTTGGTAGTAATGATTGGAGGAGGGAGCACTTGGTTTACCGAAGAGTCGGTTCCCGAATTGAAGATTGTTCAAGATGCAGTCAGTTCGGAGCAGCCAGCGGTGGATCACCTCACAAGGGTCATCCACCCAACACTCTTCAAGGACCTCAAATGCATGGGAGATAGGATTAGACTTAGGGACGGGTCTGAGAGACGTGACCAACTAGCTCCGAAGGGAAGCAAGACATGTCAGAGCTGAGGACCAACCTTGGTTAGCTTAGCTTGGCCTCTTCCAAGATCAGTTGAAGGATACAAAAAGGCGTAAAATCAAGACAGGCTCGACTTGGATAATCTAGTCAATCACGTTGACCCTCATTTCATTGAAGAAATTTAGGAGGAGTCCGTCCCAGCAAAATTCAAGATTCTAACCATCAAAACATGTGACGGGGTCTAAGGATCCCGTGGAGCACCTTAATTCTTATCGGGCATGGATGGATCTTCATGGAGTCCGAGATGAAATCAAGTGTGGAGCATTCTCATTCACACTCATAGAACCAAACCTAAGATGGTTTAGGTAGCTCAAACAGAAGTTTATCGCCTCATTCAGGGAGATTTCCAAAGCTTTTGTCAACCAATTCTTGGGTGGGCGAGATCAAAAGAAGTCGTTCACTCATCTATTG
Organism: Cyclanthera cordifolia; assembly: GCA_037832605.1. Taxonomy (NCBI): domain Eukaryota; kingdom Viridiplantae; phylum Streptophyta; class Magnoliopsida; order Cucurbitales; family Cucurbitaceae; genus Cyclanthera; species Cyclanthera cordifolia. Next base: position 19,806 of record JBBMEG010012808.1, read on the forward strand.
ACTATGAAGCAGAGGAGCCATGAGACCCTTTAGAAGTACATAGCACACTTCAACAACGAGGTGTTGCAAGTTGATGGGTTCACTGATGGTATGACCCTTGCGGCGGTTGTGGCTGGACTCAAAGACGAGAAGTTCTTGTGGTCGTTAAGAAAGAAAGCTTCGCTCACGTATGTCGAGCTGTTATCTCGAGCATAAAAATGCATGAGCACGGGGAAGTTGGTCAACTCTCGAGGCGACATTGAAGGAAAACGCTCTATTCTAGAGCGTGAGAAGCCAACAAGCCACTGTGAGTCTGATTAGAAGGAGTCGCGAAAGCAAAGGGTGATGGAAAGCCCAATAAGGAAAGATAAGACTAACTAGAAGAGGGTGCCACCCTACCAGTTGAAGAAATATACTCCTACAGTGGTTTCGATAAAGTAAATCCTGATGGATATTCAAAACAATGAGGTGTTTAGGTGGTCAAGCAAAATCAAGGTAGGACCAACAAGCGACATAAGGGCAAGTACTGCATAATCCACAGAGATCACAGTAATGAGACCTCAGACTGCTATTGGTCTGAAGGAGTCCATAGACTCTCTCATTCGAAGGGGACACCAGAATCAGAACATCGGAGAAGATGAAAAAGCATCCGAGTCCCTAACAAGAAAATAGGTGGCGAAAGTTCACCACGACCTCAAGAAATTTGCATCATCCTTTGAGGGACCTGTAGAAGGCAGGTGTAATAAGAGTTGGGATTACAGAGTAAGGTAACTCCAGAAATGGCCAGAACTAAAGCTTCAAAGTATCCCAGCAGAAGAAGTCCCCCACCCTAATGAGGGTAGATCGAATTCGTAGAGGTACAAATCCAACGAGTACCTAGGCCCAAAAATTCCAACATTAAAGCCTTAGCAAAATTAGTTGTTGCTTACGAGATAGAAGTAGGAAGGAACTAGTGTTAAGTGAGGCTATCCAAGAGACAACATTCGAGGAGGGCCAGTCCTCCAACACAAACTTAAGCCTCATTAAAGGAGCTGGTCAAGACAAAGTTCATTGAGAGATACGTTACCTTGAATAGCATTCCAATCAAAAAGCTCAACATCTCAAGTCTAGGGCCTCTAAGTAGATGGAGTAGGGTGACAAGCTGCATAAGACAGGTACATTTTACCTCTTCTCAGATCCTTGAATCATAGCAAGGCCACCTACTCGAGGCAAGAAATACATGAAGACGTGTGCGGAAATCACGACGGAGTAAGTTCCCTAGCCAAAAAATTAATAAGGCAGGGATATTTTTGGCCTACCATGGCTGAAGACACCAAGAAGAGTGCATGTCGTGTGACAAACATGATGTGACCATGGCCTTTTGTGCAGTTGGGGTAAACCTTATAGGACCCTTAGCGACCAGACGAGGGCAAGTTAAGTTCATGGTAGTAATAGTTGGTTACTTCACCAAGTGGCTCAAAGCCAAGGCCCTAGCTACTATCACCCATAAAGAAGTTTTGCTCAGAGCTAGAGTTGAAGGCAGTCTACAAGATTATCAAGAAGAACCTCAAGACCAAGCAAAATCTTGGAAAGGTTATGCTCGAAAGAGCATTCACAAGCACTATGGGCACACTGCACCACAAAACATCATAACCCTCTACACTTTAGCATTTGGGGTGGAAGCTGCAACCTCAATCCAGATATACCTCTCATCCCCGCATATTTAGTCCTTTGACACATATCAAAAAGACTAACAACTGCGGATGGGTTTGAATCTCTTGAAAGAAAGAAGAGGTGCAACTCATCTAAGGATAACAAGAGATCGACAATGGAGTCCTTAAGCTGTGTTGGAAAGAACCTTTTGAGGTCACCAAATTCACCTGCCCAGACACCTATTACCTTGAAGACATGGATTTGAATAAGATCATCCAACCTTGTACTGCGGCACACTTTAAAAAGTAATTTCAATATAATGTAATTCAAAAATCCAATAGATGTTGGCAATAAAAGTTGTTTTCTCATTATATCAGAGGCTATCTTAATTTAAGCTCAAGTATATTGATCATAATTCATTAAGCTTAAATTGGGGGTAAGAAAGAGGAGAAATGAGCAACAATAAAAAGCTAGCATTCAAAAATTCCACATTACAACCTGAAGAAAAAGTAAGTATTCAACAATTGACAAAAGTACTTAGAAAAAGTTCTATTTCAAAAAAGAGTACATCAAGAGAAAGCAATAATAAAAAGCCTTCGGATTTGTGTCTACTAGAAGTTGGCCAATTGAGTCTTGCTGGGGCGGGATCTGTTCTAGTTGTAAGAGTTTGAACCAGGGTGTCATTTTCAGGCACTTCTTGAAAGATGCGAGAATTGTAGCAAGCAGCTTGGGCTGGGTCACTAGGAAGTCTCGAGTCAAAGGCTGGAAGAGAAGGATTAGAAAGTTTCTTCATAATGGTAGTGCAAAGAGATCTAAAGAGAGGAACATGATCGTCATAGTTAACTCCCTTTTGGATTTGGTCCAGCGCCCAACAATTGGCAGCCTCCCAGCATTGTTTTCTAAAATCATAAAGGCAGGAGAGTCTTTCACCAAAGTGACTAAGTACGAGGCATTCTTCAGTTTCCCTTTAGTAGAAGCCAACTCTCGGCGAAGGAGAGCGATTGTAGACAAGTCTCCCTAGCGTGTACGAACAGCAAGACTTCATGCCACTTTGGCAGAAGTATGAGGTTCGGGTAAGGCAACCTCAATGACACACTGGGCTTTATGAGTCTGAGTCGGTTCCCACTTGAGTTGCTCATAGCTAGAAGACCAAGAAGAACGGGTATGGCGCAAGTCTTCAAAAAGGTGGCGTGAAGTTGAGGCAAAGTGCATAAAGCCATGTAAACATAAAGTAAAATGTCAGCCTACATACTTAGACAAACGGATTGCTAGATAGAAATTTAGCAAGTATTCCTCGTGCATTAAGCGAGCCCCCTCTTTCAAGACCTAAGAGGCGTCTCTTAGAGGAAATGGCGTGGAAGAAGTCTTGACCTCACTCCATAGGCTAGAAGCTAAGGTCCTTTCCTCTACTAAGTCTAAATTTGGACAATACGGCCCTAACAACAAATAGGATTCAGACCTAGGAGGAAGGCTACATAAGGTCGTCTGATGCGCACAAGAACTAGCAAGAGCCGGAGAAAGAGCATGATTAGATGCAATGCTCGGTCCATCAAACTCAGTATCTAACTCGACATCCAAATCACCTGGAACCTCAAGGAAAGGAAGACCTCTATCCTCATCAATTGGAAGCGGGTAACCCCCTGAAGTAAGGTCCACCGTGTCATTTGTGGGAGACCTAAAATCTAGGTAGGATGATTGGTGAATCACTAAAGGTACAACTATGGCGAATGAACCCAAGTAAGCAAGACACTAGACGACGCTTACATCCAAGGTGCACAAATCTAAGTGATGGACAACATATCTGGAACGAATCCCTCATGTGGGATGGGTGAGTCCGAGTCTGAGTCATAAGGTGCAGCTGACCATGGAAGAAGGCTATAAAGCACCAAGGACTCAATGATAAAAACTGAGCGTTATGCGTAACCTCATAAGGATAAGTCATCATAAGGTCGTTGAACTTCAACACTCGAGATTGAAGACTTAACTTCTTGTGCGGTGGAAACAATGTCAAAGCTGAAGAACAATGCAAAAGATGTACGTACAAAGACGATGAAAACATATGTACCATAAGTTTCAAAGGTAGTGGGAACAACCACTGAGGCCACAGTACGAGGAGCTGCACAAGGCACCCCGACAAGGAACTATATTTCTTTCCATTACTTCTAAAGGTGGAGGCAAGCCACAAGGGGAGAAATTTTACTTCGAGATGTGAGGTAACATCCTACAGTCACATAAGGATGCTAACAAAAGGGGTACAAAGAGAGAAGGTCCCTTGAGCTAAAAAGACCCTCGAAGTCGGTGTAAGTCTAGAGGCTGTGTATTCCAAAAAAGACGTTTCAGGTGTTGAGAGTCAGTTGTACTAGAGCTAACTCTTCCATGCTTAAGAATTCCTGAAGGGAAGAGATCGAAGACGATCAGACCTCTTTGCCAAACATAGTGGTGTAAAGCGCCACCTTGCCATGAGAAGGTCCATAGTAAGTTTCCTTGTCTTTTGGGAGCCTAAGAGTGATCTTCGAAGAGAGGAGGTAGTGAGCTCTAAGGTTGTCCAAGTCCATTTGGGTCAAGGTGGAAGCAACTGATTGAGATCCAGACCCTACCACCAAAGCCTTGCGCCGAGTTCTCTTGTGAAAAGAGGAGGCAAAGGTATGATGCAATTCATTATCGTAGTCAAAAGAATGATCCATGGACAGAGGAGTAAGGAAGCACCTACAAAGAAACAAGAATTTGAAAAATGCTTAAAAACGGGCAAGTCTCTACAAAGAGAGCCTAGGTAGCCTAAAAGTTCGAAAAAGTGCTTAAAATGGCAAGTCTCTACATGGAGGGCCTAAGAAACCTTTAAGTCAAAAGAGTGTTTAAAAAAGAGCAAGTCTCTACAAAGAGAGCCTAGGTAGCCTACAAGCTCAAAAAAGTGCTTAAAAGGGCAAGTCTCTACATGAAGGACCTAAGGAACCTTTAAGTCAAAAGAGTGTTTAAAAAAGAGCAAGTTTTTACAAAGAGAGCCTATCTAGCCCAGAAGTTCAAAGAAAGAGCATGGGGGGAGAATCTCTACTAAGAGGACCTACCTAGCCTAAAATTTGAAAAAAGTTCCTAAATGTAGTAAGTCTCTAGAAAGATAGCCTACCTGACTAAAATTTCAAAGAATGTGCTAAAGGATGGTAAGTCCCTGTAAAAAGATTCTACTTAGCAATTTATTTGAAAAGAATGCCTAAAAGGGTGACACTCTGAAAGAGAGCCTACTTAGCTGCAATTTCAAAGAAGTCCCCAAAAGAGGTGATACTCTAAAAAGAGAACCTACTTGGCCAGAATTTTGAAAAAGTGATAAAAATGGGAAGTCTCTAAGAAAGAGAACCTTCTTAAATATTAAAACTACTCTTCAAAATTCAAAAATAAAGTAAGTCAGAAAATGAAGAATGGGGTAATGTTATAGGCTAAAATGAAGAGTGGGGGTCAAGGCCAAAACCCCCCGAGGGGCTGGTGAAGGGAGGCCTTGACCCCTAAAGGATTGACCAAATGAGGCCTTGACCCCTCGAGGGCTGGCCAGAGAGGCCTTGACCTCAAGGGTCGGCCAAGCCCATTCCGACCCTTCTAAAGGTCGATTAAAGGAGGTCTTGACCCCTAGGAGGTCGGCCATGGAGGTCTTGACCCCCCTAGAGGCCAGCCAAGTCTATTATGACCCCCTATTGGTCATACAAAGAAGACCTAGACAGCTAAGGGATCGGCCATGACGACCTTGACTTCTGACCCCTGATGTCAGCAAGACCATTTGGCCCCTCCTAGGATCGGCAAAGGTAGGCTACGACCCCCCGGGGGTAGGCCAAAAGAGGTCGACCCTTTGAGGGTCGGCTATTGCAGCCTTAACCCCTCTAGGTGTGGGTCAAGACCAATCCGACCTTTTCGAGCCAGTCAAAATAGGTTTGCCCCTTAAGAGTCGACCGTGGAGGTCACGACTATCCCCTAGGAGTCGGCCGAGTTCAAGTGACGATTGATAACTGCCATAAGTTATGCCGAGAGGGCAATGACCCTTCTTTAGGGGCGATCCATGGAAATGACAACTCGTAAGGGTTGACCAAGACCAAAGTTGACCTCTAAGGAGATCGATCGAGTAGGCAGAAACCCATATGGTTTGCCATGGAGGTTAGCACTCTTTTATAGACGAGTCGACCAAGTCCATGTAACCCTTAAGACCATTGTGCCTTAAGGTAGTAGTGACCAAGAGTCACAACGAGTAGGCCTAGATCTCTCGAGGATGGGTCGTGGAGGTTAGGACTCTCCCTTAGGAGTCACCCGAGTCCAAAATGACGACATGATCCTTTGATAACAGCTAGGAGTTATGTCAAGAGGGTCATGACCTCTCTTTAAGTGAGAGCCATGAAGGTGAGGACCGGTAGGGTTGACCGAGATCAAAGTCGACCTCTAAGGAGATTGGTTTAGTGGGCCAACCCCAAGAGGGTCAGCCTTGAAGGTTATGACTCTCTTGTGGACAAATCGTTTGAGCCCAAGTAATGCTTGAGAATGTTTCACAAGTTGGGTGTAGTGTCTTGGCATTACATCGAGAAGGCCACACCCCCAAGAGATCGCCTGTGGAGGTGAAGACCTGCAAAGGTTGACCGAGTCCACGTAACTTCTAAGTCAAGGTCGTTACAAATTAATGGGTAACAGTTAGGTTAATGGTGGACGTTTCTAACGGTTGACTATTAAACCACCATTAAGTGAGTCGCAGCGGTTATACGACCGACTGCTATAAGAAATCATTCCATTTCTCCATTCAAATCCAAGTTGAACTACGCTAACAATCCTTGTAAGCTGTTCTTAGTCCCAAAATACTCTCTCAATAGTCTCAAACACTTTACTGACTTACGCATCGAAGGCCTTGTGGCTCACACTATACCAGTGTGCCTAAAGTTTTTTCATTTTGTAGGCTTCTAGTTCTCGGTAACAAACAAATCTTACTGTTGATCCAATTGACTACTTTTCAGCATCAATAATATATAGTAAAAAAAGAAACAATTTTCATATTTATGAATATCAATTTTTTAAAAAAAAAACTTGTACATAGTAGAAAATTTGGCAAATTATTGAAGAAAGTTAGAACTTTGTCCCTATGATTTAAAAATTCAGATTTTAGTCCATATGATTTGAAACCTACAATTTAGTCCCTATGATTTGAAAATTTTGGATTTTTTATTTTTTGTGAATAAAATGCATAAAAGATGGTTATTCATGTGTTTGATGATGATATCTAGTATGAGTGAGTAATTGATTGAACAAAAAAAAAAAACACATCATTTCATATATCAAAAAGTACATTTTTGTACTTAATTTGCTTACGATGTATGAATAACATGAACTATTTTTTAGATCTTATCAAAATGAAGAAATTATATTTTTCCAAATCATAGGAACTAAATTCTATATTTCTTCAAAACATAAGGATTAAACTCTAAAATTTTAAACTATAGGAACTAAACTTTAACTTTTTTTCAAACCATATGTACCAAATTCATAATTTACGCAAGAAAATTAAGCAAAAAAAAACACACACACAAATATTTCTACAAAATTGCTATGATTAAAATAGCCAAATTCCACACAAAAGAATATAGTTTATTATTACACCATAGAAACCATATGAAAGTAGAGAAATACAGTTAGGCGGGTCGTAAGTTTGCTGGTTGTGACCGTTTGCTCTTCGTTTTTACGCTTACACGCAGAATAACAAGTCGAAGAAGAAGATGGTGATCAGTTTGAGCATTCAAGCTCTACTGGATTTGTTCATCGCCGGAATTTCACTCGGCATCGGTTTAGGAATCTTCGCTCTTATCGCCACCATTCTATGCTCCGCCGCTTTCTTGATCAGCGCTAAGGACGTTTCCTAATCCACCGTCCAATAAAAGGTACGCTCTATAACTATTCTCAGTTTTCATCGCAACCTCGAATCAAAATCGTGTTCCGATTAGCATAAATTTCCTGTTGGATCTAAATCTTGGTTAGTAAATTCGAGTACAATGGTAATAGAAATGGAATGTCAACGTGATAGCTTGTTTGTTGCTTTAATCTTCTTTTTCCTCTTTTCGATTTGGAAAAGATCGATTACTTTGGTAATTAAACTTTGGATGAACTGCAAGAAAATTATCGGATGCAATAGGAAATGAGCGAATCTGAAATTAATTTTTGTTAATCTTCTTCCTGGAATACACCATTCCACGGATTCCATCCGGATCCGCGACGAAACCTAGAGGCCTGTAGAACCCTAGAACGCGAGGCTCGGAATACAATGCGATATTAGAAATGCCTTTACGGAGCAGATCCTCGATGATCCTCTCGATCACAGCCTTGCCTAAACCAAGCCCTTGGAAGGATGGATCCACCACCACGTCCCATATAATAGCGTTGAAGACGCCGTCGCCTGTAGCCCTAGCGAAGGCCACTGGCCGCTGCGTTTTACTGTACTGAATCCAGAGCAGCGCGTCCGTGTGGTCCAACGCCGTCCTGATCTTATCCAGATCGCGCTTGGGGAATCCCACGGCCGCGAAGACCGAGTTCAGTTGGTCCAGGTTGAGGTCCGAGACGGTGCGGTGAAGGACGAAGCCTCGGGATTCGAGGTCCTTGTCTGAGACGCTGTAGCTAGCGTTGGGCGGCGAGGATTGGGCGGAGACGGCGACGGCGAGATTTCGAGGATGGGCGGATATGGGGTTGTTGAGACGAACGGAGTAGGAAAAAGGGACGGAGCTGATGCCAGGTAGTAGCATTGTTTGAGGAAGGAGAAAGAGGTAGGAATGGGGGAAGTGAAGGTGTTATCTGAAACTGAAATTGTTTGGTTGGTTTAAGTGACGCCATGGAAGCGGGTTTAAGAGGGGGGCTTGGGACTTGTGGTGGTAATGGAGGCTTCGTAGGTGAGATCCAGAGCAGTCGTTTTGGATGGTGGGGACGACGACAGGGGCTTGGATAACTGGGCCAAATTGCAGTAAATGGGTAAAAATAACAGAGAAGCTAATAAAAATGCCTATAAAACTTTCTGTACAACATCTATTCACTATTATGGGTTGATTCAATAGTATAGATCCTATCGGGTCCGGCGATTCATCTCCCCGTGGACGGTGGTCGGTGTCCTCAAAGGGGCCGAGTCCGAGACCCAACAGAGGATTGTGCCTGAGAAGACCACTCAAATGTTTGGATTAACATTATAAACTAATATTTACCAAATACTCAAAAATAAATTTAAAAATGTTTTTTATTACTATTTCTAAATATTCAAAATAAACAATTATTTTATTTATTAATTATAAATAACCTTAATTATATTAAAACTTTGATTAGATCATTACTTCTAAATACTCAAAATAAACTTTAACCTCAATAGGGAAGTTTATATTCATAACCATATGAGAATAAAATTTACATTTCTGTCAAAAAAACAATTTTATTACAATCATATTCATTTTGATTTTTTTGCATTTAATAATACATAAGATTTTACAAAAATGCAAATTTGAATTTAGTTTGTGAGAGAAAAGAAGAAAGTATCCGAGGTTGAGAGATTTCGTGGATTTTGCTCAGCTTGCACAGAAACCTCTCATCTTCTTCAGAGATTTTCCGACGGTTTCCTTCATCTTTCGTTAGTATTTTTCGACGATTTCTCTACAGTTGCGATTTTCCGACGATTTCAAGGAGGTATGTAGTATTTTTGTACTCAGTTTTTTTTTTTTTTCATTTGGCTTTAGGGCACCGTCGTTTTCTCTTCGATTTTTATGGAAATAGGGTTTCTGTTTTTGGCCGAAACTGATTGTTATTGTTGATGATTAATGAAGCTGTATTGTATTGTGTATGTCTTTCGAATGTATTTATAAAGTATATTTTGTAACTATTCGGCCTCCTAGTTTTGGTTGAGCTTGATGCATGGTCTTGTGAATCATAATAATACATCTTAGTACATGTATTATGTTCTTTGTGTGGAAAAATTGGAATTACACTGTATATACTGTATTGTTTGAGTATTATTGTGTATATACACTTATAAATAAATTATGATCATACTGTATTATTTTAGTACTATTACGTCTTCATGAATTTACGGAACATAACAAACAGAACAAAAAAAAAACAAAACAAATACACAAGTTTCAGCTAAGGCGGACGGTTACCTATGTCGTAATACAACTATTAATTCAGTATAATAAGGGTATTATTAACGGAAATTAATACATACCTATGCGGTCCACGAAACGTCAACGAAACCAAAACGTCAACAGCACAATTCGAAGATTTAATCTGCAACGTTTATATGAACTAAAAAAAAACGAAGAAAGAAGAAAGAAGAGGTTGATTTTGGTTAAAATCAAATTAAAAGGAAATTAGTGATTGATCTTGAAAAGGAAAAATTATAACATATATAAGGAAAAAATAAATGTAATAAAAACAACATTCAATGTAATGATATAGTTAAATTATATAATAAATTCGAAAATTACAAAATGAAAAATTACCATATAAAGTCATCAAGGACAAAATAGTGATTGGAATTAAAATAATTTATGTATAAAAATCCATTTGAATATCTTGCAATTAAAATCAATTTGGGATGAAAATGTAATAATTATTCCCTACTTGAATATTCATGTTAAATTCCCATCTAAGGGGAAGTCATCTAAGTACTCAAAATAAATATTTAAATATAAGAAATTCTTCTCTCAATTAAATTGAAAGTCAAATACCAATTTCGAAGATCAAACCCGCCACGCTGGTGTTGAACTGGATTAACACTGAACAATAAAACAATAGTGCCAACAACCATTTCGATATATATACTTAAATAACAAAAATTATGTATACTTAAATAACAAAAATCAAATTTAAATGAAAAAAATGGGAGAAACGAATAATATTATTTAGAAGAAGTTTTTTCAAACAAAACGAATGATTTTTTATTTTTTTTTGGAAAATAAGTTAAAAAAGATTAAGTATTGTTTAACGCGTTGTAATATGAAAACCAAACAAATACTTCAATTTTATAACAGCTTGTTCATTTAAATTACAAAATTGATTATCAAATAACCATCAATTAGGAAATTGATTATTAAATTTAATTTTAAAGTTAATTATTAAATTACAATCAAACTTGTTTTCAAAATACGAAATTAGTTATAAAATATGAACTTTTGCATGAATATTAAAAAAATCATAAATATTTGGTGTATAGCACATTTTGAAACTATTTGTATCTATAATAACTTTTTTGGACAGGCCTATCAAAATGACCAAAAAGCCCCTGACCCAAAAACTGATTGAAGTTTTTTTTTTTTTTTGAAATATAAAAAGTAAACACTTCCACTAAGCCGAAACAATTGGCTCATTCGAACAAGCATTTAAGTCCTTTAAATAAATTGC
>JBBMEG010012887.1:0-18598 GCA_037832605.1 Cyclanthera cordifolia
TCAAAGCAAAATATTTTTAGTCTTTTATATCAAGGAAATTGTTATCTAACAGGTGAGCTCAAACCATGTTTCTCTAGCGTTTCTTTTGAGATTTTACAAAAGGCCAAATATCTTATACAACGTGTTCAACCAAAGAGTCCATCAAAAGTCAACAATGACAAAAAACACAATGGAAACTCTTTTGTTTTAAGGAAATACACAAAATTTGCTTCTAAATGCATCGATGGCAGCAAGCATAAGATATTCAAAACCTGGAATTGAAGATCTAAATTTGAGGACAAATCCTTGTAAAGAAAAGGGGATGATACTAATCCAACCAACGACTTATTCTATTCTCATGAAGGAGCAAGTACAAGAAGCAAGAAAAATAAGATTTTAGAGTTTTATAACTTACAATTCAAAATTTTAAATAATAATTTTTCTAGATTTCTTATTTGGTACTTTTAAATTTCAAACATTGTAAAACAAGCTCATAATTGCTAAAGACTTTTTAGATGAGTTTGTTAGATGTATTTAGAGTCAATCTACTCTTTTGTCTAGCATTTAAGCCTCACAATTAATGTACAATTGACTTTTAGCTTCCTAGTTCTTATTTTCCACAAGGTGAGAGGTTTTTTAGACATTTTGTATTCCAAGCCGTGCACGAAATTTTGGCCTTAAAATGGATTGTAATACCTCATTTTGGAGAGAATATTGATATCAAAACTTGAGTTTTCTTGACCCCATTTGGTGTTTTTTTTTTTCAAATCTTGCTTTATATTTGAATGTAAAATAAATTCATTGGATTAGTTTTTGATCAAACTCATTCTGGAGTGAGTTGTCTTAGGATCTAAGAGTTATTATCATTGGTTCATCTAAGAGTGAATTCACCATTCTAACTTAACCTTTCGTTGGAATCAAGTGTTGATTTTTTCCATATTTGTAAGTTTTTATAAGGATCCTAGAATGACTTTTAGCTATGTAAAATCAAACAACGTTGAAACTTATCATACATAGTTCTTTTTTGTCCTAATAATAGTGATGATGAAGTATAAGAGAGAATCACGAGAACCATGACTTTTCGCAAAGCTTTCTCACAAGTGAAGAAAGAAGTAGAAAAAATGTTATGATGCAGAAGTCAGAATCAATCTCCAGCAGAAGTATTCACCTTTGTTCAAATCCATCGTATGAAAATAAACAAAAAAGTGAGACCTTGATACGAGCAATAAGAAAACTTGTGATTGAAAACTTAAGTTGTGTAATGATGGTGATATAAAAACTTATATTTGCCACCTCTTCTCTTCCTCGACTTCTTTATTTATAAAGAAGCGCCATAATGACTTTCTTTTATTTGTTAACTCACTCTCATAATATATCTAAATTACTCTAGAGGCGTACCTATCATATTCCACAACTATCTACCACATTCACAACTTTTCATTTGAAGAAAGTACCACATTATGATTTCTCACATTCTCCTTTGTTGCTACATGAATAATCTCAAGCAGACATCACCAATTGCAACAATAAATTCCACCCCTAAAGTATGTTGTTTGTAACAATTAAGTCTTAAATTTTCAATTTGAGCAACCACCTCCCCTAAAATTTAAAAAGTGTTGCAATTAACCCAAGTTAATTTTAATATATTTTCACATGTGTGAAGAGGGTAGAACTGTTCGAAAAATATTTAGTCTTTATTTTGTCTAAGTCTATAACTAGAGAAATTTATAATTTTTTATCTATTATAAATTTATAATGAAAATTTTATAAACTAATGACTTTTTTTAAATGTGTATATTTGTTAATTAATGATTTTTTTCAATATCATAGTAATTTTTTCAAGAAAATTTTAAAATTAAAAAATTGAATAAAAAAATATTAAAATATATATCTTTATCTATAATTCTTTTTAATGAAATTATTAAAAAAAAAAATTTTGTTACTTGTAGCGTTTGAACTTTTCTACTTTAATATTTTACTAATAATTAATGATATTTATGTCAAGAAAAAAAAAACTCATAACTTCTTACTTATGAAAAATTAATAAATTAATAAAAATTTTAAATGTGTATATTTGTTAACTAATAGATCGTTTCAATATCAAAGTAATTTTTTCAAGAAAATTTTAAAATTAAAAAATTGAATAAAAAACATTAAAAAATATATATTTTTTGATAATTCTTTTCAATAAAACTGTTAATTTTTTGGTTTTTTTATTGTTGAAATTTTTACTTTAATATTTTATTAATAATTAACGATATTTTATGTCAAGAAAAAAAAAACGATTCATATTTTCTATAATAATTAATTTTTTTTTTTAATTATGAGAAAATTATTATGATACTGAAAAAATTCATTAATTAACAAATATACACACACATTTAAAAAATCTATTCATTATAAATTTATAAGAGATAAGAAGTTATGAAATTCTCTAGTTATAAATTTTAGAGAGACAAAAGAAAAACTAAATATTTTTTGGACAATTTTACTCTCTTCACACATGTGAAAGTCTCTTAAAATAACTTTAGGGTGTTAATTACAACTTTTTTGAAACTTGAGGGAGGTGATTGCTCAAATTGAAAGTTTATGGACTTAATTGATATCATACTTTAAGGTAGTTTGTGCAATTTTCCCCATATAAAATTTAGTCACTATGATTGGAAAAAAAATAATAGAATTTAATCTTATGATTTGATAAAACTTAAACAAATAATTCATGTTAGTTGTAAATCATAGACGAATTAAGAAAGTAGATGTAACTTAGGATGTATGGATGATTTTTTTTGTCTAATTAATTACTTATTTCACACTCTCATCATTAAACACATAAACAATTAACTTTTACATATTTTATTGACCAACAATTACAAACGACATAAACTAGTTTTTAGATTTTATCAAATCTTAGTAACTAAATTCTAATTTTTAAAATTGTTGGAACTAACTTGTAAATTTCTTCGAATCATACCGACGAAATCTAAAATTTTAAACTACAGACACTGAACTTCAACTTCCTTCCTATCCTAAACACTAAATTTATAATTTACTATTAGTATTCAATAATTGCTGCAAAACAATGTTCAATAAAAAACAGTGAAACACATAATTGAAATATTAAAAAAAAAAACGCACAAATTTCTATTATAAACAAAATATTTATAATAAAGCTGCTATAATTAAGATAATAACAAAAAAGTTGACACGCAAAATAAGTTTTTGACTTGTCAAACATAAAATTTTAAATTTAGTATAATATTCAAATTTATATAATTAACAATTAATTAAAAACATTGAATGTGTTAAAAAACTAAAAATAATCAAATATTGTACTTCTTAAACCATTCTTAATCAATCGTACATTTAAGCTACTATTAAACTATGTTTAAGTTTACTTTACCAAAAAATTTACCATTGAATGATCCATTAGACATAAGGTTTTATTGTTCACATATTTATGTTTAAAATTAAAAAAAATATATGTTGAACTCAATTTGTTTAGGACCAAAATTTATAATTTAAGATCAAATTCAATAATGGTCAATTACTTTTTAATTAAACATTTCGATCCATGTCGTGATAATAATCAACACAGACCTAGGCTAACAGAATATATATATATATATAAAATGTGTATATATATATATATGTTTTTTTTTTTTTTGAATAAATTCTCTTAACATTTATTCATAGAGTTAGATTTTTGTTGAGCTTGCTTGATGGGCTGCACCAAGCCCGTGAGTGTTTCATTCAACGATTGAATTGTGTATATTTCAAATTTCAGTGTTGGATGGAGTGATCAAATTAAGCTTTCTACTGAGTTGGGAGACAGTTACGGTTCCAACTTTTGAATTACCGTCTAAGGTTTACGTTCGGGTCTCAACCAGGTTTGCGCTTCCACAAATTTTCTTAAGTTTTGATATGTCTCTATATTGTTTGATTTTGCAGATGAAGCTTAAGCTAATAGGTTTACCGCATCAATTGTGTTTTTTTTTTTTTCTCAACTAATCACGCTTTCTTTGTAATACACTGTGTTTCTAGGCCTTCTTATTTCTATATTTGTATCATATTTGATTGTCTCAAATGTTTTATTTCATAACTTGTGCTTAATGAGGCCAAAGGTCTTATGGTAAATAACTACATGTTTGGACATTTACATGTATAACTAGGTATATATTATTATGCGAATGAAATGACTGAATTCAATATTTTGTTTGTCAGAAATAAGGAGTATTTGACTAAATTAAAATATAAGTGGACATCAATAGGTATGTGGAAATTAGGTTATTCTATTATGATAAAATATGTGTTTTTTTTAGTACAATAAAATATGTGCATTTAATTCTATTTAAAATCAAGAATTTAAATGATATATTCAAAGCTAAAGAAAGAAAGGTGAGAATGCACTCAGGGTGGAGATGTGGGTGTTTGAGACTCAATCTCCACCACACATCTCAAACAAACCCCTAATTTATCCTCTCTCAATTGTGCAAACTTATTCCCCACTTGGCCGCTCCACTCATTAAAGAAAGAGAGAAAAAAAAAAAAAAAAAAAAAAATCCACTTGATTAAACAAAAACTGCCAGGACTGTGCCTACCCCCCTCTCACGTCTTACTCGCCCAATGTGAACCACCGCCGAACTACTCCTTCCCGCGCTGGAGAACAAATGCCGCCCACAGCTTTGAGCTCGTGCGTGTCTATTATCGACGGACGAATCTAAGACAGCCGTCATCACTTTGTTGCTCGTCGATCTGCTCAGATACGCCGGATTCCGCTCGCACGCGAAGCTGCAAGCCGCGAGCGAATGAGCTCAAACCCGGGGCGTTGCTTTTGACTCGTCTCTTCTCGAACCGGACCACCCCGACGTCCGCAAACCCACGAATCATTTTCCACCCCTTTATTTGGACCGTCTCAGATCTGCTAAGTTTTGGGTGAGCTGTTCATCTTTTTCAGTGTGAGCTAATATAAATACATAGAAAATCAATTAATTGTATAGTTGCAATGGTTTGGTGTGTTGAATTGTGTACTGGGCTGGAGAATTAATATAAAACGACACATTTGTGCTTATTGGAATGCAAGGAATTCAATTGAGGCTTAGGATTAATTTATTTATAAGTATAGGCTGCTGGATTTTTGTAAAGAACTAATGGACGGCTGGCTATTCTTGTATATATGTAAATAGGCTGGATACTATTACATACCAATTGTATTGGACTAAAATGCAAGTACATATTGTTGGGCTACTAAAATCTTTAAGGATTTAGACTAGGTTGAGCTTGTTCACACTTAATTAATATTAGGCCGAATAATGAATTAAAACATTGGGGTTATATTTATTTAGATAAGGAAACGGGTTAATATTTTAATAGCATAATTGGACATACTAAGTTACATGCAACCTTGGGTTAAAACAATTTAAATGGGATAATGTCTTGAGGATTAATTTTAATGTTGATATTTCTTTCTACCGAATGGAAAATTAGTGAACTTAGCCAATAGTTAATTTAAGGAATGTTTTGTTGGGGATACATGATGCTACGACCTGTTTGACTCTAAAAAGATTGTGTGATCGCTTAGAAAACTAACCAGTGGTATTATTTAGGTAACATGTTTAGAAGCTATCGTCTATTGAATGTGAAGACTGTTTGGTTCTGTATCGTCTATTGAATGTGGTTCTCATACTAAATAATTGATTGCTTAATCGCTTGATGTGTATACTGGATGTAATCTTCCATGATATTGATGACTTGAAAAGCATGGTAGCGAATAGGATTAAGGTATCTTGATTTGTTTTGTGACATTCTGAACTCATGTGTTATGATGGCATGTACTGAATTTATCGCTTGATGTTTTGGCCCACTGTATACTGTTTAGGCGTTGTGTGTGTGTGTGTGTGTGTATATATATATTGTTATGTCAACATGTTGTTAGTACCAAGCTAGGTTATTGTTTGAAGTCTCTTTATGTGTTTTGCCTGTGACGATAGGTTGAGCATGTAGTGGGGACTGGGTTTTCATCTTAGAATTATGTTTAGACTTGTCATCATCTTAAGGCTGGGAGGGCCAGAGTCACCCTCTCGGTGAAAGTCTAGTTTCAGGCACATGGTAAATTAGGAACCATGATCGGGGTGGAAGCTTATCACTGACATGTGTTCATCGGGTATGCGATACACGTGGACCTTGAATGTACCATGGCGAGGGCCACCAGGACGAATACCAGATAGTGTATCTTTCCTTTTAGGCACGTGTAGACCTGGACTGATAGTCGGAGAGTAGGTCTTCTACTGACACAATGTGCAGATGCATGCAACATGTGTAGAGACGTACCGGGCTTTGGACGAGAACTCCCTACGACCCTGTATTGTTTGCATGCTTTCCTTGGGTAGTTAGGATAGGGATTAGCCCCTTGAGTTGATGATGTAGCTCCTTATGGTTGAGCTAAGGGTCTGGACCCAATTGATGAGATTGGTCTATAATTGAGCATAGAGGACAAGGTTCTTATTGATTTAGAATGAGTGATTGTTATAAGCTATGCTCTCTTGATGATTCTATTGATGTGATGATGTTGTTTGATATCTGGATGTTATGTTTAGTAGTGCACGTCCAACTGCTCAAATTGATTTGGTATTTCCCCTTTAGGGTAGTCCTTACTGAGTATTTCCAATACTCACCCTTTCTCTGAAACAATGGTTCAAGTACAAGTAACATAATGGTTGAACTAAGGTGGTTGGAGATGGACCATGGACTTGCTTCAATGTTGAGTCATTTTAAAGTATTCTGCATTTTAATTTTATACACCCTGTCTATTATTTACTTGCAAAAAAATGTATTGAATGAGATCCCAAAAGGTTTTGGTTTTAAGATATTTCATGTTTTATCATTACATAAATTGATGACAGATTTTGTTATGCAAGTTTTAAATTTCTAAGTTAGAAATGCATGTTTTGTTTTAATAAGGAATTCCAACTTATTCTCATAATGATTTTAAGACACGCATGAGTAAAGGTTCAGTTTTAATACTCATTTTGAGTCAGCCTTTACATACTTTTTGTTTGAAGACTGTGAAAGGGTTTCCAGATTGTATTAATTTCAACTTATCGGGGAGAGTTTTTGTATTCTCCTTTATAATTTAGTTTCTTTGGTTTTTCAATATCTTTTTGGTAGTTACAGATCATAGCTTATAGTGTTTATGAGAAACTATGCTTAATTTCAAGTTATTATTTTTGATTCTAGTTACCAAAGAAAGTAGGAGATATGACTTTGTCATTTCTAGGTGTTATGTAATTGATGTGGAAAGTTTTTACTGGCTTGATTATGTTGTATAGCTAATTGTTCTATGAGGTGTTGGGAAGGGAACATTGTGAACTCGTTATCCCCCGCCCTCATAATACTTTGCTAATTTGATTGTGTAATTCTCAGGTATGGAGTTGCCGCGGTTGGTGCATCATGTTGTGCGAAGAGATGCGGTTACTCGAAAAAGGTTTCAATTTAAATGTGTTGGTACACAAACTGAGGTTTGTTTACTCACAATTTCTCATCAAACTTCCCCTTTTCTTTGTGCTCATGGGTATAGTCTTTCAATTACCAGACATATAACTACGCGTTGGAGACAAAAAAGAAAAATCTTCTCGTTGCTGTCCAAGAAACTCAACGAGGCCTTCTCACTTCATCTCATCAACGTTCTATCATAGAGGAGGCTCTGGTAATTTGTCTCTATTTTATTTATTTATTTATTTGTTTTTTTAAATATATGTTGGTTGGTTGTTTCGTCATAGGTGGATGTAGAAACCTTCAACACGGGTTTCCCTATTGAGCTGATGAACTTGGATGGTACATGGCGGCTTCAGTATACTTCTGCTCCTGATGTTCTTATTCTTCTACAAGCTGCATCCACTCTTCCTTTCTTTCAGGTTCTCTACCATTTCCATAAATTAACATTCCAAATCCCATCCTTGTATTTCATTTGACTATGTCACCCTGTAGATTGGCCAAATCTTCCAAAAATTTGAATGTCGTCACAGTTCCAACGGAGGGATTGTTCGAAACGTCGTTCGCTGGAGTATCCCATCACTCTTACAGGTATACCATAAAAACTATGTATGTTTGCCAATCGTCAATTGTTGTTTCTCATTTTCATTCCTTCTCAATTCAACCATTTCTTATCAAACATTTCTAATAATGATCAACCTACTACCCTTATGAAATAACTTTAATATTTGAAATAGCTTTACAGCTACTATCATTATACATACTAACTAAGCAAGTTGAAAAGAAAATATTCGATGTTTTATATGTTTCAATATTATCTCAAAAACTTGCTTAGTATTGCTCAATTGTTGCGTAACAATTTTTTTGTGACATTTAAAGATTAAGTTATTGTCATTTATGACCCTCAAAGAGTAAAGATTGCAAGGGTCAAAAATGGTAGATAATGCTTTCATTTTTTAAACGGTGTTTCTCAGAAAAAGTGACATTCTAGTTATACTAACTACATTTGTGTACGCCATATTTTTCTGATACAATTTTATACAACACATTGTCTCACCAAATATCTCATTTCATTAGAAATATATTCATTTTATTTCACTCTCATTTTCTCTCTTTGTTTAATAAAGATTGAGAGCTTGAGAGCTTGATTTGATTTTTGCTTTTACAATATTTCATTTCATCTTTCATTTTTTTCCCAACGCTTGATGCATATACTTGTATAAATACTTTTTATGTTTTTTTACATTAAAAATGCATGCATCTTTTTGTGTGCCTTGCGTGCCTGGCCTTAGTGCACCTTTGAGTTTTAAAACACTGCTTACCCTCCAAATAGGAATTAGGAAGTTACCTCCTTAGCTTTTTGGTTCCTGGCTCCCTACTTTTACTTCTCCCAATCCAAGGAGGAAAAAAAATGGTGAATTTAGGTGGTATTTGGTAGATGCGTTGGTATATTCTATAGAGCAATGCTTTATTTTTGTCTTTCAGGAACAAGAAGGAGCGACTCTACTTGTTTCTGCAAAATTTTCTGTTGTTTCATTGCGTAATATCTACCTTGAATTTGAGAAGGTAAGTTTCTACATCTGTTTCTGTTGTTTCTTTATTTTTGGTTTGCATATTTTTGAGAATGGGTGGCCTACGAAGAAACGTGTATTTGTATGTATAATGTTTGGGGTCATCTGCATCTTTAAATGCTATGGAAACACTTTGTTAGATATGTGGTGGATGTTGAAAGCTGCTTTTTTTGGCAGATCAGTGTCCAAAATTTAAAGATAAGCGAAGAGTTGCAGGCTTTAATTGTTCCAGCAATACTACCACGATCATTTATAAGTCTTGAGGTAAAGGAGAGCCATCAAAGAATAGCATTGGTTGAAGCTTTATGTTGTTGCTTGAAAATGAAATGAGATTAATGTTGTTTTTTTATGATCAGATCTTGCAATTTCTTCGGAGTTTTGAAGCTGGAGTTTCGGTGAGAAATTCAGGGAGGTATGAAAATTACTAATAAGAAGACCTGAGTTTTATTTACAATAATAGGCAGTAAGAGTGCAGTGGAATGGTAAAGAAAGACTAAAGATGATATGTTAGCTAATGAAGTATGGTTGGGTTTGAATTTCTTGCAGAAGCCGAGGAGTTGGAGGTTTGTATTATCTTTCATATTTGGATGGAAATATGCTACTGGGTCGAGCCGTGGGCGGCGGTGGAGTTTTTGTTTTTACCAGAGCTCAACCTCTCGAATGTTAAATCACCCACACCTGGGCGAGAATGCAGCCTTCATTTGTGAGACGCGTGTTGTTGAGCGTGTCAAACTCCCTCACGTGTTGGGGGACATTTATTGAATTTATACAGTATACCACTTGTGTCTCATCTTTATCATTTTTCTAGTAAACCTCTAGATCATCGACATTCATTTATTATTTTAATTGAACTACTACTCTTGTGGGCACGCTTCTATTACTTCCATTGCTGATTCCTCAGTCTATTATTTCACTCACACCTAAAGGATCTTATCCTTCCTTTACTTTTGTTTACTCTTTTTTTTATTATTATTATTTTGAAAAATGAGAGCCAAAAACATAATCAAATGGAAAATGCTATCTACAAAATAAAACCTTCATTCCTATTGACATTTAGTTTAGTGACAAAAATAACAACGATGAAGACATTCCAGTTAGTTTACGATATTAGATTTCCAACACCAAGAACTACAGTGGAGGGATTGCCCAAGCATTCCATTCACCGCACTTATTTTTTCCAATAATGTGATTCAACTTTTTGCAAATAATACAACATATATATTACACGACATTTAAGTGGAACATGTAGGGGATGCTAAGATCATCTAGAGTACCGGTTTACAAGCACCTTGGCATTTTCTGGAGCAAAGAATCGGGCCTGCACATATCCAAAAGATCAAGAAAACTCTTAACAAATTAATTCATAAATTGGTGACCACGTAAGATTGAACCATAATTTTTTGGTTCTCATGGCCTTCTAGACCATGATAGTTGAAATATGAATATAAGTTTTAAAGAAAAATGCACACTTAATCTGTGGTTTGCAATCAAGGACATAGTTACTGTTCTATTGTATGAGCTAGTGATAAAAAAGTGACTCTTCGAAACATCTACGTGACCAAAATGTCATAGGTTCAAATAGTCAATCCAAATGAGGGGCTGAAGCTAGGGAGGAGATGGAGGAGGATTTTGTTTGGGATCAAATCAGTTGGGTTTTGTCCCCTTGGGTGGTTTCCTGCCTCTAGGGTCTCAGAAGATCGTGGAGAAGCAAGAAGAAAGGTGCTTTGATATACCAAAAAGCCCCCATCTGTTTAAAAACCATTGCTAGAGGCATATTTTTTTCGTGGTCATTAGCTACGGCTAACAATTTAACTAAAAGCTTGTAACCCTGTTTCACTTCTTATGATCGAAAGAGCTCAAAGATCATTTAGAAGCATTTCTCAAACTTTAGGGACTACAAATGTTATTTTTGAAATTTTAGAGACCAAATAAAACACCAATTAGGAGAACATTTTTCCATAAATATAACCTCGTATTCATCACCGTTCAGCTAAAGTAACATTATATGCAGAGAAACATTGCGTGAGGCCCCCAACCTGGCAAACATATATGAGAAAAGATAAATCAATCCAAGTCAGTGCGAGCATGGCCTAAAAGGAGATGATAGTGGCACGAAAGGAACCAATGCCACCATCAATCCGTATATACGTACGGAGGGGCAAGCGGGGCAAAAGTAAGGAGGGGTCGTGGAGTGATGGAGTAGGGGGAAGTGGAGAATGATTTGTGGTTTTGAGTCTATGAGAGAGAAGGAGTACATAAGCTCCAAAGGTTAGCAAACGAAGGTAGGCAAATTTCTTAGAAACTAGAGGAAGGAGAGTGATCAGCCCTCTCGAATGCCAGGGTGGTTCTTGTAGTCTCTTTTCTCCCTTTTTGTTATGTTTTCGTTCTTAGACTCTGTAACGATTGTTATCTACTAAATAAAGTCTTTCTATCATATTATTCTTGATGTTGTGTTTTCTGTGTGTGAGTGGGTGTGAGTTCTTCTCTTGCAGGTGGAATTGGATACCTGACAAATTGGTATCAGAGCACGTTTCAATCCTGGGGAAGACAAGGAGCATGACACAACGACAATTGGAGAAAAGGATGGACGGTATAGACCGGAAGATGGAGGAACTGAGTGAGTTTTTACAACGTGTCAACAAGAGCATCGAGAAACCAAGTGTTGGTGTGACAGAAAATCAGAAGATGGTTAGGAAATTAGCCGAGGAGGTGGCGATGGTGCGAAAGGAGATATTGTCGGCAACTTCTGAAGGGTCGAACCAGAAGTTGAAACAGAAGATGATGGAAAATGAACCGGAGGGTAGTGATGACGAAGGTGAGCCACGGAAAGTATTGAAGGAGACGTTCTCAGGGGATAGAGGCAAGTTCAAAAAACTGGAAATGCCAGTATTCTCAGGAGAATCGTTAGACTCGTGGATCTTCCAAGCAAAGAGGTACTTTGAGATAAATCAACTAACGGAGCTCGAAAAAGTAACAGTCTCGGTGATCAGTTTCGAACGAGACGCGGTCGATTGGTTTCGCTGGTCGGATAATCGAAAGAAGAAAACGAGGTGGGATGAGTTGAAACGAAGGTTATACGTTCATTTTCGTCCACCGCAGGAGGGTACTCTGTGCGCGAGATTTTTAGTCGTTAAACAGGAGGGAAAGTTGGAAGAATATATTCATCAATTTGAAGTGTTGTCGGAACCTGGAGGAGGAGGTACTCGAGAGTGTCTTTCAAAATGGACTTATTGAGAAATTAAGGGCCCGGGTGACAAGTAGAAAACTGAAAGGGTTGGAAGACATAATGGAGCAAGCCTTGTTATTGGAAGATAGTTACAAGAGAGAAGACAAGGGCCACAGAACTTCCTTCGTGAGTGGATCAAAGCCCAGTCTAAGCTCATATAGCAATCGAAGCCCAAATACCAGGTGAGGAGAAATGTTCCCTGTCAGGTCCATAATGATTCCTGAGAAAGGAGGTCCAATCAGGAAGGAGGGAACCGCAAGGCAGCTACCTGACGCTGAGTACCAATTGAAAAGAGAGAAGGGGCTATGTTTTAAATGTGATGAGAAATATGTTGTTGGGCATAGGTGCAAAACCAAGGAAAAACGTGAATTAAGAGTAATGGTGGTGATAGAGGATGGTGAAATAGAAGTTGAAGAGGAAGAACAAGGGCAGGAAGACGAAGAGGTGGAAGAAAATGTCGATATAATAGAGTGTGCCAAGCTAGCATTAAGATCAGTGGTGGGTCTTAAAACGCCTGGAACCATGAAGTTGATGGGTGGCGTGAGCGGGAAGGAAGTGCTAGTTCTCATTGATTGTGGTGCAACGCATAACTTCTTATCCCTGAGCTTGGCATTGGAACTAGAGTGTCGGCGTTCAGAGACACTACACTATGGGGTAGTCATGGGCACTGGAGTGGCTGTGAAAGGGAAAGCATATGCAAAGGAGTCGTGTTGCGATTGCAGGGATTAAAAATAGAGGAGGATTTCCTCCCACTCGAACTGGGTAATGTGGACTTCATTCTGGGAATGCAATGGCTGAAGAAGGTTGGGCTAATGCAAACAGATTGGGCCCTGCTGACCATGAAGTTCATGACAGGAGACAGCAAGGTTACCTTGAAGGGGGGCCCGTCACTAACTAAGGCGGAGGTATCTCTAAAAATGTTAAATAAAGCATGGTCCAAGGCGGATCAAGAATATTTGATCGGATGAAGACAAATAAATACTAGAGAGAGTGAAACCGGCGAGACTTCAGATAATGCACAAGGAGAGAGGATGATACCAAGTTGCATTGAGGACCTGCTCCATGAGTATGAAGACATGTTTGAATGCCCAAAGGGCCTACCCCCACTTAGGGAGATAGACCATCAAATAGAACTAAAAGGTGACAAGAGGGCTATACATGTTAGACCATATAATATGCCCACGTCAAGAAGGAAGAAATCGAAAAAATGATAGAAGAAATGCTGAAGGTGAGGATCATTAGACCGAGCCATAGCCCATATTCTAGTCCAGTGTTATTGGTCAAGAAAAAAGATGGAGGGTGGAGATTCTGCGTCGAACCAGAGCTGAGGATGATGTCGCTACCCGCACTAGTCAATATTGAACAAGTGATGGAAGAAGTGAGAAACGATGATCAGTTGGTCAAAATCATAAAAGCATTGAAAACGGAACCAGACAGTGTTCCAAAATACACCATGGAACAAGCAGATTGCTTTACAAAGGGCGGATGGTCCTGTCAGCAAACTCAATTCTAATTCCCATGATATTACACACGTATCTCGATTCGGTGTTGGGAGGTCATTCAGGGTTCCTCAGAACGTACAAGCGACTGACAGGGGAACTATTCTGGAAGGGAATGAAAGGGGAAGTAAGAGACTATGTGGCAGCTTGCTAAATTTGCCAACGAAAAACAGAGGCTTTATCCCCTGCTGGTCTTCTATAACCTCTAGCAGCTCCTGACCTCATCTAGGAGGACATCTCCATGATTTTGTCGAAGGTTTACCTAGATCCAACGGGAAGAATGTGATACTCGTGGTATTGAGTAAGTATGCACACTTCATCACATTAAGCCACCATTATACCACCAAAGATATTGCAACATTGTTTATACAGGAAATAGTTCGTTTGCACGGGTTTTCAAGGTCGATTGTATCAGATAGAGACAAAATATTTCTTAGCCGCCTTTGGAATGAATTGTTCAGAAGCCAAGTGACTCAACTGCGAAAAAGCACGGCATTCCATCCCCAACCAGACGGGCAAACTGAGAGGGTAAACAACTGTCTGGAAGTGTACCTGAGATGTTTCTGTAATGAGAAGCCGAAGCAATGGAGCAAATGAATTCCGTGGGCTGAATTTTGGTACAATACCAATTATCACGCCTCCATAAATTCCACTCCTTTCCAAATTGATTATGGACGACCCCCGCCTCCAGTAGTGTCGTATGGCGAAAACAAGATCAACCACGATGCGGTGGAACAACAGTTGATTGTGTGGGACATAGCCTTGGCGGCCCTTAAAGAAAGGTTACAACTGGCCCAAGAAAGAATGAAGAAGTATGCGGACAAGCAACAAAGAGAAGCGTCCTATAATGAAGGGGATATGGTGTTCTTAAAAATAAGGCCATACCGACAACGATCTTTAGCCAAGAAACGTTGTGAGAAGTTGACACCCAAATTCTTTGGACCTAACTATATAAAGGAACGCATTGGAAAGGTAGCATACAAATTATGTTTACCCCTCGAGGCTACGATTCACAATGTCTTCCATGTATCTCAGCTAAATAAGTGCATTGGCTCCAAATACCAAGTGCAATCAGACCCGGCGGTGCTATCTGAGGATTTAGAATGGGTGGTAGAGCCTGATGAAATTTTGGGGATCAGAAGAAATGATGAACATCAAGAGGAGTGGTTAGTTAAGTGGAAGAACCAAAACACCAGAGAAGCTACGTGGGAGAATGTCGAGTACGTGAACAAACAGTTCCCTGAATTCCACCTTGAGGACAGGTGTATTTGACTCCCGCGGGTACTGTGAGGCCTCCAACCTGGCAAACATATATGAGAAAAGGTAAATTAGCCCAAATCAGTGCGAGCAAGGCCCAAAATGAGATGATAGTGGCAGAAAAGGAACCAATGCCACCACCAATCCGTACATACATAGAGGGGCAAGCGAAGCAAAAGTAAGAAGGGGCCGTGGAGTGATGGAGCAGGGGGAAGTGGGGAATGATCTATGGTCCCGGGTCTAAGAGAGAGAAGGAGCATATAAGCTCCAAATGTTAGCAAGCGAAGGTAGGCAGATTTCTTAGAAACTAGAGGAAGGAGAGTGACCAGCCCTCTCGAATGGTTGGGTGATTCTTGTAGTCTCTTTTCTCCCTTTTTGTTATGTTTTCGTTCTAAGACGTTGTAACAATTGCTATCTACTAAATAATATCTCTCTACCTTATTATTCTTGGTGTTGTGTTTTCTATGTGTGTGGGTGTGAGTTCTTCTCTTGCAGGTGGAATAGGATACCTGACACATTGATATGAATTAATAGGTACCCTCAATTTAGGGTCTAAAATCCATTAGTAAAATCCATTGCTATGATGTTCATATACTTTTTACATGTATGCACTACGAAAATACACCTACAACAATTACTGCTTTGCATATAATGTTATCGAGCTATGCAAGAATTTTATGGACGAATATTATCTGCACAGTTAAAAAATCACAACATAGATGTGCGTAATTACGCGTGGGCATAAGTACTCTTATACTTACTTGGATGAACATTCTCTCAGCATCTCCATCTCTACCATTTTCCTTTAGAATAATTCCCTGTTGAAGAATCATCAAAGAAAGCTCCTAAACCCACTTTGTTATAAATTCATAATACAAGACTGACACTTTTATGATGCAAATGAACTTGAAGTTGATGATGACAATGAATGAAAGAGAGTTAAAACACAAACCATATGTGCATGCACCTTCAAATATTACATGCCATAACATAGAACATCTACCACCAAGGTTTTAAGGGGATAAAAATGAGATCATTAGAAACAAGTACATTGTTCATGCAAACATGACAAACCCGATCTCCGATTCTCCACCCTTCAAATTTCCCACGTATTTGAAACAGGTCAACTATCAGTACATTGTTCCTCAAAATACAAAAGCATTGGAAATTTTTTAACAGAAGCTCAAAATAATGATTTTAAAATGCAACAAGGCAGTAACATCACAATGTCGTACCTTATCTTTCATACGAATATACAATTCATTAAAAGAAAAATGATCCTCCTTTTGCAATGAAATGGTGGAACCGAAAGACGTGGATGTTATGCTACATGTTTGCCCGTGTGTGTTTGTGTGTGAAAGAGAGAGACCTTAGCTAAGTAACCACGGAAGTCATCAGGGTGGCTGGCGATAAGTTGATCATAGACAGAAATAGCATCACCAACATGTCCCCATTCCGAGTAGGATTTTCCGAGTAGTAACTCAACCTGCAAAAGACATAATGCCAAATAAAAGACAGCTATTCGTTCAAATACGTTGAGTGGAGGCAGCAGCTTGTTGGATCAAGAAGAAAATATATGAATGCAATAGACATATCTGACATGTGGAGAAATCCCACTAAAAGAAGATAAATGTCCTCCATCTTTTTAACTTGTTTATGCATGGCTTTGGAAATTCGAATTTATTGCCTGATATTCAAAAAAAAAAAATTGTAAAGGCTATTCGTAAGGCAAATTGAGAAACGAACACTATTTTTTTGTCCCCAAGGAGGGCCTCGTTGGTAAAAGTTTATATGTTTAGGCCCTAAACAAGACAGTGAATGAATTCCACAATTTAAACCCTTAAATACAAAGCAGACCATTTAGTTGTTTAGACCCCAGAGGGGGTCTCGTCGGTAAAAGTTTGAGGACTTCAAGGTACATTCATTTGAGGGTTTCAAGTTTGAAATCTAAGAGTGAACTTAATTATAAAATTCCTTGTAATATCTCAAATCCGAGTCTTGGGATAGACACGGGTGCTATGTGGTAAGGGCACAACACTAGAAGGTGAGTAAAATGGTTATGCCATGGTTAATTAACTCTATGGCGAATGAGATAGGGGAGAATTTCCTCTTGTATCGAACATCCCATCAGATTTGGGAGGTTGTTAAAGAAGCATATTCTTGAATCATAATTGTAAAATTCCTTGTAATATCTCGAATCCGAGCCTTGGAACAGACATCGGTGCCTCCAAATATGTGGCAAGGTGCAACACCAGAAAGGTGAGTAACATGTTAATACCTTGGTTAATTAACTCTATGACGAATGAGATAGGGGAGAATTTCCTCTTGTATCGAACATCCCATCAGATTTGGGAGGTTGTTAAAGAAACATATTCTAACAAGTCGAGAACC
The DNA here is from genome assembly GCA_037832605.1 of Cyclanthera cordifolia. Classification (NCBI taxonomy): domain Eukaryota; kingdom Viridiplantae; phylum Streptophyta; class Magnoliopsida; order Cucurbitales; family Cucurbitaceae; genus Cyclanthera; species Cyclanthera cordifolia. Next base: position 17,412 of record JBBMEG010012887.1, read on the forward strand.
TCTTCGTAACTATTGACTGAACTCACTTGAATAGGTTCTATCGATAATTTTGTTTCCATCTCTTTGCCCTCCGCAATACTTTTAAGACGTTCGCGGAAGTCCAAAAGGAATTGAACAGCCTGCAGTAGGAGGATTCAAGAGTTAAATGCACATGCACTAATAAATGCAAACAACTTTAGATCCTTAAGATGTATAAGCCTCATTTTTTGCAACCACTTTTTTCATATTCTTAATGAGAAGTTTGTTTCCATTTAAAAATAAATAAATTTATCACAGTCTATCAACTTTCTTAAATTTTTGAATTGAAGAGTGATTTAACCTGATTCAACACACCTAATTAACCACCCAACCATTAATTTAGGACGCATGAAATAAAAATAAACTATACTCGAGCATCAATAGGTAAATCTCTAGTTTGAACTCCATTCAAAAAAATTACATAAAAGAACATTAAAATTGTTGGAGATTGTTGGATTCAACATATATATAAGATAGAGTTGGGGGCGTGTTGAGGATCTCAAATATCCCACATCAGTAAGGTGGGGAGTCCTCTAGCCACATATAACACAAGGTGGGCTACTCCTCTCATTGCCAATTGGTTTTGAGATGGATGCCCACACTTTCTAACATGGTATCAGAGCTCCAGGTTATTAGACCCCCAAATATTTCGAGGACCCAAACCTAGGCGGGCAAAATACTTAAGCGGGCATTTCATGATCCCAAAGAGTTGGATCCGATCCAAGCGAGTGAGCCAAAGCGGGTATTATTTCGGTCCACAAATTCGAATCTAGTCCAAGATGGCTTGCCTAAATAGTGTCATCTTGAGGGGGCATATTGGAGTTGTTGGAATACTCACCTTGTGGCAAATGTCCTACATTGGTAAGGTGGAGGTTCTTCAACATACATATAAGATAGAGTGGGCTACTCCTCTCATTGCCACTTTGTTTTGAGATGGATGCCCACACTTTCTAACAAAAATGAGCACCAATCATTATTCTATGAAGTAAACAGACAAGAGCCTACCACTAAAGTAGTTCATAAATGAAAAATGAAGGGGTAACAATCTTTCATTTATGTTAAGCTATATCTAGGAATAAATTTATGTTTTATAGACAAGAGCCTACCACTAAAGTAGTTCATAAATGAAAAATGAAGGGGTAACAATCTTTCATTTATGTTAAGCTATA
>JBBMEG010012887.1:18698-30763 GCA_037832605.1 Cyclanthera cordifolia
TCTAGGAATAAATTTATGTTTTATGAATAATTGAAACAAACTCCAAACTAACCAAAACTAGACCATTCCCAGATGACAAAAAATCCCCACCTTCTGTTCACTATTTTAAAAAGCCCAAGGCGCACTAAGGCGCAATGGCCCTCTGGAGCCTGAGGCACAAGGTGCACCTTAAGGCGCGGGCTTTTTTACATATGGCGCACTATATAAAAAGACATTAAATATATATATATATATATGAACACATGCACAATTAAAACACTTTTCATGAAGAGAAATAAAGTTTTAACCAAGATTTACTATAAAAACAAACGTATGATTCAAATATTAACCTTCATTTCATGGGAAGAAATGAAGTTTAATCAAGAAAAATATATAAATCATATATAAACTTAACTATAAACCTTCATTTCATGGAAAGAAATAAAGTTTGAATAAAAAAATGATATATAAACACGCATAAGTAATTCAAGACATTTTGATAGTTCAAAAAATTTATCTCGAGCTACGAGTAACCTAGGCGCGCCTCAGCGCCTTTCCAAGGCGAGGCGCATAAGTTGAGCCTTGCGCCTTTCAAAACACTGCTTCCGTTATTAAAAAAAACCCACTCCCACAGATGCTAATGATGAAATTGAGAAGGATTGGTTCGTTATAGCAAGAAATTGATCAATTAAAGAAAACCAAAATTTGTTGGCTCAGTTAAGAACCAATAAAAAACCAAACTTAGTATAAGTATACATGAACAAAACTGTAACTCATGCTTCCCTCTACCTCTGAGTGCGACTCCTTTATCTCTGATCCATCTCACTATTTTCGTAACAACTTTCTCTCGCTACAAAATAGTAGTGTAACGTAGTAACTTTAACCAGTGTTTCCAATGCACCAGTTTTCTCCCAATATATATTCAAACTTAATCAAAAACCAGCCTCCAACTCTCATATTTGCCCCTTCTAGAATATTTAATAGAATTAGGAGTCTTACATATATCCAAAAGGCTTTTTTTTGTGGGCCGTATTAAAAAAAAAAGTATTATTATTATGCTTACGGCTAATTTTATCTAAATAAATATATATTTTATTTACACTATCAAACTTTGTAGTACTGAAACTCAAACTAACCTCATCTGGTTTACCAACGGCAAGTAATGCATTTGTAAGGCCACGCAGAACCTCAAAGCTGACATCTTCAGATACCTGTTCCATAATCAAACACAATTAAGGAAAGATTAACAATTTATTAAATGATAAAGACGTGGATAGTACTAGACAAACTTGAACACTTCTCGATATCAACACCTTGGAATCATTGACTGATTATTCCAAAAGCTTATGTATTTTCCAATTTTTCATGTATATGAACAAACGTTAATGTACATAGCCATCCAAAGTAGAAAATCAAATATTTATAAAGAATTCTAAGGGATTAAATAGAATAGAAATAGAACACTATTGAACTTTTAAAGGTTACTTATATAAGATAGTAAATTTTCATAATAATTATAGTTTTATATTTATGGTTGGTTATTTCAGTATTTTTCACAATAATATCTTGTATATATTGAATTGCATGTAAATTTTCATTATTCATTAATGGATGTTTTTACTACTTAAGAAACACCCATCTCTCCCAATTGAATTGTCAGTTTTATAAATAGAAGTTGTTATTTTATTTTTCCTGATAAATTGTTATTCTATTTCTCCTTGACGTAAAAACATGTTACAATTGATTCTCTTAAATAGAAGGAAAACACCTAAACTAAATAAAAAAAAATGTAAAATAGAGGATAAGTAACTGGGAAATAAAAATTCAATCAAATAAATCAGCACTTCCATCTGGTTGGCGTAAAATATTATGCATCGGCAACTTGTCAATTAATGTATCAAATTGTAACTTTTTGAGTCCTTTAATCAGAATATCAACCATTTGATCTGTTGTGGCTTAGTAAGAAAAGTATCATTTGAGATCAAATTTTTCCATTATCAAATTGTAACTTTTTTAACATTTCATTAGAATATCAACTGGTGCTTTCAAAATGCAAGGCGCAACGCAAAGGCAATACTCCTCTTGATCGTCACAGAGCGAGAAGCGTCAAAAAAGCGAGGCCCAAGCGCAACGTGACGTAACGAATATACATAATTAAATGTTATATATAGATCATAATTTAGAATAAAAACATATTCTTATTCCCTATAGTTCTATTCATATTCTTACAAATTAATGTGATACATAAAATAAAAATATCAAAATAAAAATATTAATGATGAACATGTAAGCGTTGAATTTTAAATATCAAAACCTCCCTCTCCCACATAAAAAACAATGAAATTAAATAGAATGTTAAACTGAAAAGAAACCTTTAATATTTATTATTTAAATAAAAAAACATTTATTATGTTAAAAAACAAAAACAAAAAAAAACGTTTAAACTTAAATATACATCTTTTAATAAGAGCGTACATACTTTAATAAAAAAAACTAAAATTTATTCAAAGAAACAATTTTAAAGAAATAAATAGTCAAATCCAATTAAATATATAATAGTAAACTTTGATGAGCGAAAACATATTTTAATATAAAATAAAATAACTTTAAAATTTATTAGAAAACAATTATTATAAAAAAAATTTTAAATTTATTCACACAAATAGTTTAAAAAGTAGTAGTGAAAATAGTACACAAATAGTGAACTTCAATAAAGAAAACATACTTTAATATAAAAATTTAAAACTATATTAAAATTTATTCAAAAAATAATTTTAAAGAAAGAAATATACAAATAATATACTTTCTCACCGTGAACTAAGATAAAACAAACGTAGAAAAGGATGAAAGTATATTAAATTAAAATTTATAAAATAACAATACATTAATATGATAGGAAAAGTACACTCGAGAAGCAAACCACGTTCTTGAGAACTCAGCCTGTGTGGAGAAGAACAAAAGTACTTTGTTGCTTAGACAATGGACATATATTGTTGATTCGATCCAAAGAAGAAACGAAGAGCACTTTAGCTGATGGAGAAGAAGATATTTTCGTTGAAGTCTATTTCAGCCATGAGAAAACATTTTTTTTCTTACACTTCAACGATATCCAAATTACCTTCCACAAAAATACAATATTCAGAAGTCGACTTCCTATCATCTCTAGAGTCTACCCAATTAGCATCCGAATATACTTCATTCTCCTATGTCCACGATCTTTGTACAAGATCTCACGCCCCGGTGCATCCTTCATGTAACACAGAATTTGCTGAACTGTCGCCTAAGGGTTCTCAGTAGGTGTGGACATAAATTGACTCACAACACTTACAAAATAGGCTATGTATGGTTGTGTCACAGTAAGATAATTCAATTTTCCAACTAACCTCACGTATCTCTCAAGATCTTCAAGTGATTCTCCTTTTGTAAAATTCATTTTTTTTATCTAATTTCTCATCGTACAACCTTCTTCTTTTCCTCTTGCTTTCATACTTATTATCACCAGATGCGGCAACAACTAGAAAAGGTTATAGTTCATTTATTTTAGGCTTTTTGTAACAAAGTGTTTCGATTCAAGAACAAACATATGATTCCACCTTTGAACCAAACAATTCATGAGATTTTCGATTCAAAACACGTTTTAAATAGTTTGGACTTTGGCCTTTTATGTCAAAAAAAAAAAAAAAAAGTTTGGCCTTCGTTTAGTTTCGAATGGTACAATTTTAACAACAATGATTTAAAGTAAGTACCCATTTTTTATGATCTGGGAACTTGGAGCTTACAATCCTCCACATCAGAGAAATGCAGGCACTAGTGAGTCTAGAACGTAGGATCTTGAGGGGAACACACCTTCAAATTCCAAGCCTTTAACCACTGTCCTATCCTCGGGACAAGTAAATACTCATTTACAATCTACTTTTATTTAGCCTTATGGTCTTTCTCTACCATTTCACACGTGAAATTGTAGTGCACTGGACTAACCCAAATTTTCAGGTTGGCCCAACAACCACCCATATCTAAACTACTCCTATACACCCAAGATTATATATAAATATATTTGATATCCCTTTTTTCACATCTTGGCAGTTACTTTAATTCAAAATAATAAAACAATTTAATTTAAGATAGAGTAACCATCATATATCAAACTATGCACACGCGTGTATTAAGAAAAATAAAACTAACGTGTCTTAATTGTGTTAGTATTCTTTTTTTAAGAATCTCATTTAACTTTTAAATGCCACGTCAATCTTTTTTCAATTATGTACGATCAAATTCTTCTACTAGTTCTAGTTGTTAAGAGAACTGACCATTGTGGCGCTCTTGTATGCAGCAATACTCCCATCATAATCTTTAAATTTATATTTTACATCCCCAAGCAAGCGGAGAATGTTAGAATCATACGACTTCTCCTACATGAAGAAAAAAAAGAAAAAAAATAATAATCTCAAAGCAATATTAATGAAAAATAATAATATATTGCAAATAAAAAATAAAAGAACCTTTATCAAGTCTTCAAGCAGAGAGGCTGCTCGAGCATATTCACCTAATTTAGTGGAGGTAACAGCCGCACCCTACAATACACCTAATATTTGTTCAGAATTTCTAAAAAACCCCATGCTCAGAATATCCACAATATTTCCATCCCTTACATAGTCAATACAAAGTACATTATTTAGTCAAGTTCTCTCTTTGGCTTCTCTCTTTGGCTTCTTCTTCTTCATCTTTGTGAATTTTTCATCGATCGAAATGTGATCGAGCTGTTGGCAAACTCTTTTTCTCCTCGTAGTGCATTCTTTAAAAGTCTTTTAATAGCTATTCTTTGCAAAATCTTTTTTTAATATGCATGCCTTTGTTGTTTACTCGTAATTGTTTTTCTAAGTACTTTTAGGCTTTGCTTTTTTGTTACTTTTATTTCACTCATTTTTTTTCTTTTGAGCAATAATCTATTTTCATTAAATCAATGAAAAGATTCATTTCTTGTTCAAGAAAGTTGAAAGCAAAAGAAACATCATTTACTTCCATTGCAGCTAAATCTTTTGGGTTGCTGCGAAGTGTAGCCTCGTATTCTTTGAGCATATTCTGCCACAATAGAAAGTAAAGATGTTAAAGATCTCTCATTAAATTAAGGTAAAGACGCATGAACGTATATATAATTACTTTTTCCTTTATAACCTGAGAAAACCAAGCAAATCAAAATAACTAAACTATACAGATGAAAATGTGAACTTGATAATTAAATCGAAGTATATTTAAGGCATGTTTGTGTATACGACCGAAATGTGAAATTTTTTTTTAAAACAACATTTGAAGTGGAAACAGAAGCATGCTATTTCAAAAGAGGAAACAGAAGCATGCTATTTCAAAAGAAAATTACATTTTTTTTTTAATAATAAAGAAAATTACATCTTGTTGATATTAATTTGATGAGATAAGTGGAAACAAGATCCTCCATTCTCTCTCCTCAACCTTAACCCTAACCCTAGCCTCCAGATACTAATTACTGCCTGCCTCCACCTCTTCGGCCGCTGCCTTCAACTCAACCGCCTCTGCATTTCTTTTTTAAACTCAAGTTGAGTTTATTCTTTTTTTGAGGGATAGAATGATGGAGGTTCAAAAATAAGTAATTAAGGTTAATTTTAGGTAATTCTTGGTTCATTCACTTTACCCTCATTTTCTTATACATAAAGGGTTTCCTGTTTTGTTTTTTCTTCTTACTTCCACATCGGAGTTTGTATCACTGGGACATTGCAAAGAACATCTTTAAACACCTAGGCTATTAAATCACTGGGCCAGCGGGTTTTTTATTTAAGACACACTATATAAAAAAAACATAATATATATGGACAAACAAAACACTTTTATTGAAAGAAATGAAGTTTTAATGAAGAATAATATATAAAACACATAAGCTTCAACTATTAACCATCATTTCATGAGAAGAAATGAAGTTTAACTAAGAATAATATATAAAAACATACATAGAATTCAACTATTAACATTCATTTTGTAGAAGAAATGAAATTTTAATCCAGAATAATGCATAAAACATACCAAAATTATTCAATATATTTCCATAAACAAGCGCCAAAAGCGCATGAATCGCGCCTTGTGCCTAGGTGCATGCCTTTTAAAACACTTTATGAGAAAGGATATTTAAGGAACACACCTGAAGATTTATTTCCTCTTCTTTCGACTGTTTGTTGTTTATCACCACAGAATCCTCAACGGGACTGAAACTGAAAATGTTGGACCAAAAAAATTCCACACTTAAGTCTAGTAGTCAGTAACTAAGTGATGAAAATTTCCTAAACAATAATTTTTGCAGGTAGCTTCTATCACTTGTACGAAAAGCTTTGTTGAATAAAACGTAGACCTTCCATAAGACAGACAATACAAAATGTCAGCCACAAAATAATGCACAACCAAAAGCTTAGGAGATAGCAACCTTATGAAATAAACTAGTTACATTTTTTCGTTTTAATGAATGCCGAATGTATTTTGAGATCACTTTTCATTAACGAAACAACTTGTTTTTTATAGACCCCTTAATCCCCTTAGAGAGTTAACTCTAGTTAGTTATTTTGTTAGGTTGTTGTTAGTCCCTTAGAGGGCTATACATAGATGTATCCTTCCCCTTGTGAGTGCAATGGAAATATTGATAGACTCATTGTTTGAGTCGGCCTCGTGATAGAGTTTTTTTTATTTGTTCTTTTTAAAAATATTTTATGGCCAACCTTGTGATAGAGTATCAAGACTATCGGTTTAGAATCTTCCAAGAGTTAGAAAACCAAGTACATGCCTGGGTTGTGATTGACAAATATTGATTTCTCAAGCAGCTACGAAATCAGAATTATGCAAGTAATTTCATATTGTTCATTTCTCTCTTTCCATAAAAAATGCCTTTTGTTGAAATTTGCAAGACAAATGACAACAATGGATAGAGTTGCACAAGCCCTTTCCATTTAGCACAATTTTTTGATGCAAAAATAAATTTCAATGATTGTTGAAAGTGTTTCAAAATACCTATCAAAGCGATAAGGGATATCAAAATCAAATGCAATGGCTGATTAAAGGACAAAAACATAGAAAAGTACGGTATTTCAAGCTAATACACCAAATAAAAACCGATACAGGTTTCAATAGAGATAAAGAAATACAAAATGGTTACAAAAAGTACAACAAAAACAGAACAGTAAAGATAACAGAGAGACATATAAAATTGTTTTTAACAAGGCTTGCCAGTAACAGATAAATCGAAAAAAATTCCTCTAATATCTAGAGATGTACAATGAAGAAAGAGGTTGAGTTGTGTCTTGCCAATGCCAAGAGGAAGAGAAGGTAGCCAGTTGGCGTGCTGGAAAGAAGAACCGCTTGGTAAAGAACTTTTTCTGTCGGTAGAGACAAAGAATGATGATTCAACAAGTTCATCAATGATGAGCTTCTAAGGAGGAATACGACACTTTTCACTCGACAGTCGGATGCGAAGTAGTTGTCATTGAAATCTCATGCAGTCTCCATGGAGGAAATGGTGTCGAACGAGAACTTGACAAAGACAATGATATTAGAGAAACAAGCAAAAGTTGTTGTAAGAGAACAAGAAGTTGCAGTCGAGAGAGGAAAACAAGCCATGACTAAAGCACAATATCAAAAGGCACAGAAAAAAAAGATGCACAAGAAGCAAAATAGTTAAAACTCGTACATACAGGGGGAGGAGTCAACATCAATGTCGAAGGTATAGAAGAATGAAGGTAGTCAGAGGGGAAAAGGTCAACAATGAAGAGAGTGATAAAACTACTCGACAAAAACCAAGGATTGAGTTGCAAATATGGTGATCTCATCGCTCAATTTCCTGGGGAAGGCATGCCTATAGAGAAACTGATTAGAGGTCGCCTTTCCTCCTCCCTAGTGCCAAGGGAACCACACTAGGGGAGGGAGGAAAGGTCAAGTGACGTTTTTAGGGTTTGATTTTGTTGAGAGCTACTTTGGTATCTAATGAAAACACGTGGGAAGAAAAAGGAGATGGGGCACAAATAAGAAAAACGGGTGAAAACTAGTGGTGCGAGTTCTTGCTATATGGAGAAGAAACAAAAAATAATCATTTAAAATATATAAAAAGGGATGGGCAATGATTAGGTTTTTCTCAAAAACATCTATCGAGAGAGAGAAAGCTAGAGATAATCAATAAAACGATTAGTTTCAAATAACCTCCTATTAGCACTAATTATAACAAGATGATATTTTTTTCCATCGAATAAGAAACAACAATTTTTATTCCAAAAATGAAAAAGGGATATGCAAAAGATACAGGCTCCACAAGGAACAAAACGAGAAACGGTAACCCAATCAATAAAAGCAAACAAAAAAGGAATTATGGAAAAATAAAAGCAGCCCAATTCAAATTGCTACGTTGTGAAGAAACCCCTACCCCTAGAAAGCTTGGAATGGATGTACCACATAGAGGCCTTGAAATGAACCGACACAAGATGATCAATCTAACAATAATGCTTTCTTGCAAAAACTATTTGATTTCTTACCAACCACGCATTGTCAACCTCGCCCGTCCCCAAGGGGTGGCATAGTGGTTGAAGGTTTGGGCTTTGAAGGTATGCTCCCTCAAGGTCTCAAGTTCAGGACTCGCCTGTGACATTAATTTGTACTTTGTAGACACCTCTAGTATCTCTATTCCTTCGATGTCTCTCGGTGCCTGGCCTAGGGACTAGCATGGTTACCCAGGGATAGTGAAGCGAAGCTTTCCCGGTTTCAAAAAACAATAATTGAATTGATCCATAATAAACGAGGTAGAGGAGAACAATAAAGGCCCATTAACAAATATGGAAAAACAAATAAATACAAAAAAATGAAATATTCTACAACTAGTTCACACCTTCCTTAATAGTTAAAATTCTAACATTCTCTGGAGGCCTAGAACCTTACAAAAACGTGTCTTCCTCTCTCGTCTCTCTTTACAATATTTCTACTCACAATAGCAACCATCACCTCATCTTGACCCCCTACAATTGTCTCTGCTAGGTATATAGGAGTATTTCGGGTCCTCACACATGCTTAGAGCGGGAAGGGTACTGTTAATTATTTAGAGAAAAGGGGACAAAGGTAGCAGCTATTGTGGAGTTTCTTGGCTGAAAGGCTCAGCAGGACATGTTTACAACTGTCTCGAAAAAAAGTTGGCGGTTTGTTTGCTTCCAACTTTTCAGCTGTGACTTCGTTCTTTGAAGTATCTATAGAATAGTGCTATTTCTCTCGTAGTTGCTGTTGTCTGTTTTTTTTTAATTGAATTGATAGGTACATTATTAGGTTGAAACCTTACACTATGATGCAATCAAATAGGCAATGAAGATGCATTCATAGGGTTAATGATTTAACTCTCACATAAAGAGAGTAACGTCCTCATCTTCCTTGAGGTGTCTCATCATCCTTTTTGCCTTGATTTCAATTTTTGTATGGAAACAGATAATATATTTTTCATAGTCCAGCAACTGATGTGCCTTGGTTAATTTTCCTCATATAGAAACAGTACAGTTTTACGAGAAAATCGAAAGTTATTAATATAATAGCACCTCATTTTCGTTTCTAGTTATCAACAAATTAATCACTAACCCATAAAAGAAAGCATTGGTAAAAGTGCGTGGAAACCCTAAGGCCAAAATAATAAACGTTTGATAGAAGCACATGATCAAATATCAAAATTTATGTAGTAAATCAAGAAAAATAATAGAGGGGAAGATAGGGCAGTGTTGTTAAGAAAACTAACGCATAGTAAAGTACCTATGCAATACCTTCCGGAGGGAAGAAAGTCTCCGAGGGAAAAAACCAAGCCAAAGACCAAAACAGCTACACCTATTCCAATCTAATGGCAACATGGTTGAATAAGCATTACATGAAAAGAAAATAATATCGATCCGAAACACACATTACCTTGGTACCAAATCCAATTGTTTTCTTTTCTGATTCAACAGGTGCATCATAGTCAATTACTCCAGATACTTTTTTATTGTCTGTCTTTTTCTTCTCAAGTGTTGATCTGCACAGTTTTCAGGATAAAATTCAAGTGCTCAGTAAGTACAACTAAATGATTTACCTACTTTACTACATTTTCGTGAGCTAAGATTTATCACCCGTAGTTAGTTCTGAAGTATGGTTTACTTCTCCAGATTGTGGTCTAATTAGAAATCATGCAAAGTTGATATATATTTATATATATATATTATCTTTATGTATACTTACATGATGTTTCCTTTTTTTTTTTTAAGAAACTGAGACATTTTATTAAATAGGAAAAGGAAAAGAACAAAACAAAAGAGCAAAGCTAAATACAAGGAAAAGCAAAACAAGGCTGCTAGGACATAATAAGAACACAAAAACAACATCCGAACAAAACTAAGGGGCAGAACAAAACAGCCATCCTATAGATACAATAAACAGCATAGAAATATTGTACTGCAGCACAAGGAGATCTTCACTGGTGAGACTAGAGAAAGGATTCACAGACAAAGCTGTTAAAGCTGACATGATGTTTCCTATTGTTGACGTTAGTTAGACTAGGTTTATATGTTATTGTTTGTGTTAGGCCCGTTAGGCCTATTTAGTCGTTAGGGTTAGGATGTAACACTATATAAAGGCAAGCCTCTAATAATACAAGTGATGAAAAATTCCCGACTCTCAAAACTGTTTACATGGTATCAGAGTTTAGGGTTTGAGGAAGTCAAATTTAGGATTACAGCTGCAGTCTCGCCAGAATCCGCCGCCGCTACCGTCGGAGTTAGCCGACACCGCCGGCAGTTCTGGAAAGCTCGGAGACCGATCTACAATCTGTGAGAATTTCGCCGCCAACCAACATGAGACGCGCCTTCACACGTCGTTTGAAGAAGGAAGTCGCTGAAAACCAACGAGGCGCGTGGGAGCGCGTGAGTCAACGGCTTGGGTCGAGGTTGGCTGGGTTTTGTTCGCGCCTATCGTCTCTTCGATGTGGTAAGGTCGTTTTTCAGTTTTCGGCGACCGGTTGTCTCAAATCTGGATTTTAGGATTTTGGAAGTTAGTTGGCAGCATGTTGTTTTGTTGAATTAAACCTGTTTTTTCAATGTGAACTAGTCTATTGGTGGTTGTTTGTGTTATAGTTGAGAACACCTAGCTGATTCTAAACAAATGGTTATCGCTCACACGTTGGAAATCACGAAGCGTAAGTTGAATGGTTCAAACTATTTGGATTGGAGTAGAAGGATTATGTTTCATCTATTGCCTAACGAGTTGGAGGATCATGTCGATAAAGAACCACCTAAGGATGAAGTAGAAAAAAAGGTGTGGGCTCGAAGGGATGCTCGGTTGTATAACCAAATCAAGAATTTCATTGATGATGAAGTTGTAGATCTTGTGTGTCACTGTAACACGATTAGGAAACTCATGAAATTCTTGAAGTTTCTCTATTTCGGGAAAGAACAGGTGACTCGAGTGTATGATGTTTGTACGTCATATTTTCATGCTAAACAAAAGGGGCAGTTCTTAAAAACTTTCTACGTGACTCATAAGAAAAATGGTGTTTAATTAAATTCACTTATGTCGTTTGATGGCGATGTAATGGTTCAACAGTCGCAGAGGGAGAAGATTGGTGTTCTTGGTTTTCTTAAAGGACTCTCGCCTGAATATGTAGCGGCAAGGTCTCAAATCCTTTCCGGGACAAAAATTCCAACGTTGGATGAAGTATATAGAAGACTTGAGCGTGATGAGAAAGTTTCAGGCCAATCAGTGTCACAGGTAAACAGTGCTCTTGTAGGAAGAGGGGATTCTTCTCGTAATAACGTAAAATCGAATTATGATCGGCGTCAAGATGCAGGGAGAGTTCAGACTCAAGGAATGAGTTAGATTGCTACTATTGTCGTAAACTGGGATTTCGGTTAAAGAAATATAGTGGATCTGCATTATGCTCGACCAACTCAAGATGTTGTTGTTGTTCCTGGGTTGAAGTACCTTTGTCTCCTTTTTGGTTTCTAGTAGCTTATTTTTTTTTGAAACCGGGAAATCGAAGCTTCGCTCCACTATACCCGGGGTAACCACGCCCGTCCCTAGGCCAGGCA
>JBBMEG010012907.1:0-30733 GCA_037832605.1 Cyclanthera cordifolia
GGGTCCCGGCCTCTTCCGAGACTTCCGGGCCATATTTTATGTTACAACATTACCCCCACTCTTCATTTCCGAGCTTGCCGGATTGTGAAGAGTAACTTAGGGTCTTTGTTTCTTTTTCGAAGTTTTTAGGCTATTTAGGCACTTTTTATAAAAGTCTCACCCGCTAAATCGCTTGTTGAAAGTAGTAGGTTACTTAGGCACTTCTATAAAAGTCTTGCCACTTCTATAAAATTTTCATTGAGATATTTTATAGAGTGATTGATTTAATATTTGAATATTAATAAATATTTAAGATTAATAAATGTTACCTATGATTTATTAGATTTTCAAGATAATATTTTATGTACTACACATGTTTATAGAAATTATTTGTAAACCGTCAATAAAAAATTAAAAGATTTTGGTATTTTTGAAAATAGTAATGGTACAACACAACTTCATTTTTATTTGGTATAAAAATCTATTAAATAACCATCAAATTGTAATCGATTAGCATTGAAAAAGTAAGAAAAAGAGAAACAAATTGAAGGAAGAAACAAAAGAAAAATAAAGGGAGGCACCGTCCCAAAAGTGGGTCCCGAGGTCGAGTATTATAAGGAGGTATCCGTTTTTGTTTTGTAGCGCCGTAACGGCATTCTTCTATGATTGTATTTTGTGTTTTTTCTCTAACTCCCTGACTCTCTCTTTCCACCACCTCTCTTATAAACTCCCCCTCTAATTTCCTCTCTTCTCACCCTCCATTACAAACCCATCTCCACCATGTCCGGCAACCACCACCTTTGGGCATTCCTCAACTCCAGCAGCGACCTCGATGATGACAACGATAACGACAACGTCAAACCCCTTGCTGAACCCGACCACTTACCTCCTCCACCACCGCCCACGACAGGGAAGAAGAGGGCGGCAGCGGAGTCATCCGATCATGAGATTCATATTTGGACGGAGAGAGAAAGGAGGAAGAAGATGAGGAATATGTTCTCTAATCTTCATGCTCTGCTTCCTCAACTCCCTGCTAAGGTAGCCTTCATTTTCAGTCACTAAATATTACATCACTTTCATTCTCTCTTTTTTTTCCTCATTCATGGTTTTGAAAGAAAAATCCAGTTTTTTTTCTTGCTGTTTAACTATTCAATAATAATATTACTACACGAGTTGTTTTTATCAACGAGTTTTTTCTTCTTTTTTTTTTTGACGTAGAGATGAACAATGAAAACTGCCAAAAATGACATTATTGTTTTATTTAGACACGGGATTCTTTATTGTATATCATTGTCATGTCTTTTAATAATAATGAAGACCGTAGATTTTAGTGGCATGTTTTTAATGTAATAAAAAGGTATATATTTTCTATGTATTTTAATTCATTATTAAGGTTTTACAAACATTTTTCAAAAAGAGAATATGAAGTTAAAGTTATTATGATGAACAGAACAACTTTAAAAAAAAAATGAATTGTCTGATTCTTTTTGTTCACAGAAAGCAGTTTTTTTAGGAAATTAGTTGTCATGAGTTCACTTTAAGACAATTTTTTGGTTTTAAAAATTAAGGTATTCAAATTAAGATATTGTTGGAGGATTTTTTTTTTTATTTTTTCTTGTTCATTTATTTGACCTCTAATTTTGTCTCTAAACTATTCAAAATTTTATTCATTAAGCGTAAGAATGAAATTTTATATATCTCATAAAAAATAGATTATTCAATTTTGTTACCATCTATTTATACATGTAACCAAAAGGTGCAATCTACCTTTATGTTGAGAGATGGTTGTAATGCAATCAAAATTGTTCCACCTATATTAGATGAAGAAAACATTCTGAGCATATAAGTGTATTGACAAACATATCCATTGATATGGGTATATAATCAAAATAAAGAATATCATAGTTTAGATACGTTTTCTTGTTGTCACTTAATTTTTTTTTTTTTTCTTCTTTTGCAATAATATATATTATGGTTGATGTGCTTTCAAAAAAAAAAATAATAATAATAATTATTATTATTAATTAAGGTTGATGAATGAAATAATTGATCCAATTAGCATATAAATGAAATGGCAGGCGGACAAATCAACAATAGTGGACGAAGCTATAAATTACATAAAAGCTTTACAACAAACCCTCCAAAAACTCCAAAACCAAAAGTTCGAAAAGCTTCAAAACAACAACAGCAACAATAATGATCCAGCCGCGAGCTGCAAGGCTGTTCCTTATAATTCTCAGCAACCATCTTCAGCCACTAACGACATGTCGTCCACTCTACTTCCTCATCTTTCTACTGTGACGGCCACCGCCGCCGCTGCGACTGCAAATTTCGTTAATATTCTTCCACTGCCGCTGCCCTCAGGTACTATGACAGCCTTCCAGACCTGGACCTCCTCCAACCTCGTACTGAGCGTGTGCGGCGGCGACGCTCATTTCTGCATCTGCTTCGGCAAGAAGCAGGGCCTGTTTGCTGCCGTTTGTTATGTTCTGGATAAGCATCAGATTGAGGTTGTTTCAGCTCATGTCTCCTCTGATTTCCGTCGCACCTTCTTCATGATTCAAGCCCATGTAAGTAAAAATTACCTTCTCTTTTCTTTAATTTATATTCTCGTTGTTTGATTTTTAGGAATCTCACATTTGGTAACCATGATTCTTTGTATTTTGCTTTGAATAACAGTTTCAAATTTAACAAATTAAATTTAGCTTTTGTTTTCTTGTTCCCAATTCCTAATTTTTTTGAAAAAGAAGATAAATTGTACGATATCATTTTTATTATATATAGTAAAAATTGTTTTCAACCTGATTGGTTTTAAATTTAAGATATAAATTTTTGGAAAGGGATGGATGGAGTGTTGGTTTCATTGTTTAGTGTTTTGTATGGATATTGTTTTTGGTTCCTCCCAAAAATAATTATTAAGAAATAAGATTTAGGTATTTATATTTTGAGGTTTGTTAGGTTGATTATACATTCAATTATTGTAATATAATAATCAAAATCATGAATTTATTGTTTTGTAAAACATCCTATATTGCAGGGTTTTTGTTTTCTTTTTTTCTTGGGAAAATACATTTTTTGGTCCTCAGGGAAATTTAGTTTCAGTTTCATCCATATATTTTAAAATTAAATATTTTTATCCTTAACATTTCAATAATACTCATTTTTTATTCATAGATTTGGAATTTAGTTTAAGTTTGGTCAATAAAATTAAAAAATGAATACATTTATTTCTGATATTTCAATAATTTTCACTTTTTAGCTTACTTATATACCTACTTTCTTTTAAAAATTAAATTAATCATTTCAACAATAAATTAGTATTTAAAGATTAGTCTAGTCATCACTTTAATCAATACTATATTATTTATTGTAGCTTTTTGTTATCTCAATTGAACATTTTTGAGATACAATAGTAAAATTGTCAATTTTGAAATATAAAAACCAAATAGAAATTGGATCACAAACCTAACGACTAATAATATAGCTTTGATCAAATTGTGTACTGAAAAAAAAAAAAAAGAAAGAAATAAATAAACTTTTTATTAATTTTATTTGATAAAAAAATATATATATATATAAATAAATAAAATTGGCAAAAACCAACTTAAATGATTTATTTTATTTTACAGTATGAATTTATTTTTAGTTATGTTTCTCGAGTAAGCAATGGGAAGTAGGTTAAATAATCATCCACCTTGGTTGAAGTTTTATTTATTTATTATTGTTATTTTAATTTCAAAAATAGTATATATTTTTGGAAAAAATATGTTTAATCTTTTAAGTTTGCTGTCTAATATATACTCTACTCATATGTTCCAAAATGAATAATTTTATGAATGATTTTTCAATAATACGCAATTTTAGTTATATAACAAAATCATTACATATATAACTTTGACTAGAATAATTTTAAATTTTAATATATTGATAAATTGATTATTATGCTATTGACTTGGATATTTTTTTAAAAATAAATATAAAAAGAAACTTAAAAACTACACATAAACTAAAAATATTTATTATTAAAATGTCAGTTTTTCAATTTTATAACGTAAACCATGAAACAAGATCCAAACTCATGGATTAAAAGACTATTAATGGAAGAGAAGTATTTGGGTGGGACGTTGGCCGCACTGTATTGTCCTGCCCGGCGAATCACAGCGGCATGTTTTTTTGTTTTTTTTTTTGCTTATTTCATCATATTTTTTATTCATTCGTTTTCTATTACTTTTATTTCTAAAAATAAAATGGATTAAATTATCATAAATTTCCTTGACGCTCATAAATTTTGAAAAGTTTAAAAAGTACTTATAAATTTTATAAAAGTTTCAGAAATACCTTTTTCATTAAAATTTTAAGAAATTGTTAAAATAATTTTGTTCAAAAATTAACTCCTAAATATTTTCACAAAAAAATTTTGACTATAAAACACGTATATTACAAAATATCCGAGAAATCTTAAAATTTATTCATTTGTAACATATGAATTTGTTCTTATCTATTATCTATATGACAGTAATATTTAACTAATATTTAGTAATATTTAACTAATATCTAATGACTGCTCATGCATAAAAAATAAAAGTGAAATAATAATACATAAAAGAAATGATAAACAACCATAAGGTAAATATATTAAAGATTAATTTCAACATAAGACTAACAATTTAATTAGTTAAACAATTATTATGGAGTGTAAAAATACAATTATAAATATTTCTTTTACAATTAAGTACGTATAATATTCGAAACAAAATTTATCAATAAAAAAAAATAACTATAAAATAATTTTTTAAGATTAAAGATATTTTTGAAACTTTTTAAAGATTAAAACCATGAAATTTTAATCGGTTTCATCCAAATTTACAAGGACATTTTGAAATGTGTAGTAAAATTTCAGAGTATTGTTTAAACTATTTCAAAATTTAGAAATAATTTTAACAAAATCTTGAAAATAAAGTTTTAGTGTACTTTTGAAAATTTTCAAAGTTGATAAGTAATTTTGATATAATCTGCGTTATTCTAGATAGTTTAGATAATTTTCTTAGTTTGTGTGATTTCTTTAATAAAAAAATAAGTATTTTAACAAATAAAACAAAAAATAATAAAACAAAAAATATGTTTTAATTACTAAACAAACCAACCAATATATTTTCATTAAATTGTATAAGATTCACGAAATAATAAACACAGTACTTGTTTAAATAATTGTAATTTTGTATATAAAAAATCACACAAATTAAATAAAAAATATTTTGCAAATATAAAACATATATTTTATAATAAAAGTAAAGGAAAACGTAAAATACGAAGGAAAAGGAAACAAATAGAAAAGGCAGAAAAAAAAAAAGAACATGCGGCTATATATCACCGGCAGGACAATGTGGTCTGGCCAAGCCCCACCCAAATACTTCTCTTGTTGAAATATAACGAGTAAAAGTACTTAGTTTTAAAACATACAAATCAAATGAAACTAAACCCAAACCGTTTAATTCAATTAATAATTTGAATTTTTAGAAAACTATGTGTCACTTTATTTATTTATTTATTAACTTTTTGTTGTATTAACGTATTACACGTAAGCATGGAACTGTGGTCTCATCTACCAACTATAACCATCCAAATGATGTGCATGCCTTGAAATAGTTTTGTATATTAATAAATTAATTATAATTTAGAAGTTATTCTTCTGATCTCTTTCTAGTTCAAAAAATAAATAATATAAGATGAAATTTAATTTCCAATGGAAGCTGAGTAATAGAAGTTCAACGTAAACGGTTTTTTTTTTTTTTTAATTGAGGGAGGGACACAAACCTCAAATAAATGGGAGACAAATACCGATTTATATAATTGAACTCGTAATATTAACACTTACTAAAATGATAATATTGTTATTCATTCTTATTGAATTGATCTTAAACCGGTTACTTGATATGCACGAAGCAGGTGAAGGGAGATTACGAGGAATTCGGGGCAGCGATGGTAGCGGAAGAAATATTCAAGGAAGCTGCAGGGGAGATCATCTTCTGGCTATCTTCTTGATTCGATTGTCCAACTTAATCTCCACTATGAAGTTTTAGAGAGCTTGGATCGATCATCATCAACTTATGGATTATTTTATTTATATATATATATATATATATATAGAGAGAGAGAGAGAGAGAGAGAAAAAGAGAGAGCATATTTTCATGGTTCTATGCAAATATAATCCACACCATAAACCCTAGCTAGCTCTCTTCATTACAAAATTTTTCCAATTAGTTATAATTAAAAGAAAAAAAAAACAAATATAGTTAGGTGAACAAAACCATATGAAAATAGGGATTTCATAAGGATCACGATAAGTTAAAATCGAACATGCTTATAGATTATTTAAGTTTGCGGCCATGGTGCACTAAAAGGGGACATTGAAATATGGAAAGAACCATTGGTTAGCTTAGAAGGACTTAAGAAGATCACATAGTAATCGCGACCGAACGTCTAACAGAATGGAGATCTGACGAGTCAAGGTTGTGTTATGAGATGATACTTACTAAGTATCGATATGGATCTTCCAAAATCGAAGATGACGGCGAGAATCGAATCGAGAGACAGTGGCGTTTTGGTGGATATCTTGTGTCTACAATGAGGGAGAAACCAAGTGTTAGGTTTTTGGCAATTCAACTTCGTGGGGTAGCAGTGAGTTGACTCCATTCTTTTCCTTTTTCTTTTTAGTTGTAGTCATTATGATAATATTTCGCTCCAAAATAAATAACCGCATGATTTTTAAATCTAACTTCTAGAAATAGTGAAATCATGTTGAATCTCAAACGAACTAGTTCGAATTATATATTAATTTCTTGATGTTAAAAAAACAAATAAAAATGGAGTTCAGATGTTTGAATAGGAATTCTAAAATAAACAGTAAAATTTATTAAAGAACAAAAAATTATATGAAAAGTTCTAATTAAGGGTTCCATTTAATTCAATTTAAATTGCAATTTTTTAAAATAAATTTTGGCACGAAACTTTTTTTTTTTTTTTTAAACAATGGTTTTGCCATTTTTAAGCTAATTTTAACCAACTCTTAAGGATTCACCACCTAAATTGAATTAAGAAAAAAAAAAAAGAAAAGAGGACTTGATTGCTTTGAAACTAGATATGGGTAAAGCCTAGCTATGATCATGTGAGGTGGGACTTCCTGTTTAAGATGATGGAAAAGATGGAGTTTAGTAAGGATTGTATCGGGAAGATTCGGTCATGTATCTTCTCAGCCCAATTCTCTATTCTAATTAATGATGTTCCTTAGTCCTGCTTTGGAGTGAGCCGAGGGCTCTACTAAGGTGACCCCACAGTCAATGCTGGTGAGCTGTAAATAACCATTTTTTACCCTCATGCAACAACACTTAATGCAGGATCCGTAGCATCATTGGAAGACAAATCTTTCAATAAAGTTGACATAACTCGAATAAAGCAATTGACATAACTCGGATAAAGCAATATTGACAATCTCTTACTGTCCATGTATTGTAATTTCCTCTTAATTTCATAATTTGTTTGTTACTTAAAATTTTCTTACTTTTAACACAAAACTTTCTTGAGTGCCATTGTTAAAATGGTTATGATTTAACAATAAATTTTCTACGACAATTATTAAAATGTCAATAATTGTATAGTTTGTTTGTAACTCAAAAATCTTTCTTTTCACACAAAACTTTCTATAACAATTATTAAAATTGTCATGATTTAACCCTAAATATTCTATGATAATTATTAAAATGTCAATAGTTGTCATAATTTGCCTGTAACTTAAAAAAATCTCTTTCTTTTCATACAAAATTTTCTATGACAACGATTAAAATGTCTTAGTTTACCATATTTTTTTCTATGACAATTCTTAAAATGTCAATAAATGTCATAATTTGTTTCTAACTTAAGCTTTTATTTATTTCACTCTAAACTTCTATGACAATGGTTAAAATTGTCACGATTTTACCATAAATTTTCTATGGCAATTATTTAAGTGCCAATAATTGCCATAGTTTGTATGTAACTTCAAAATCTCTTTCCTTTTCACACAAAAACTTTCTATGACAATTATTAAAATTATCATGATTTCACCTTAATATATTGTTTATATGACAATTATAAAAATGAAATAATTGTCTTAATTTGTTTGGAAGTTAAAAATCCCACTCATCTCACACAAAGCACGTGTAAGTTTACTTTTCATGACAATTTTCAATTTTTTCATTAATCCTATAAACATTGTATTGTCCTCAAAACTCATTTTTGTAGTAGTGTTAGGCTACCATTAGGCACAATTGTTAATTAAGCAAATATATAATGGGACTGTTGTAGTCCTAACAAGTAACCTAAACCAAACTCACCGCGCTACCCAAACCGATCACCCAACTACCTAGCTAGTCCAAAGCTGAAAAAACTCCCCCCCCCCCCATACCTTTTCATAGTTAATTCTCATCGAGCCCTTAACCACCTCGGCATGCCCTTCTATGTTGGGCAAAAAACCAAAAACTTGATTACAGTAGCTCTGTATCAAGTAGACTGAAAAATAGAAATATAAGAAAGCAACAGATGAAGAAGCACTCTTATTGATTGATGAAATTGATGAAACAATGGCTTATTTATAGCCACTTGATAACAAGAAATACAGAAAAATATGGCACTTACTCAACGTGCCTTGACTCAACAAAAAATGAGAAATAATTGGAGGTTTTTTAGCAACAAACTAACTGATAATGAATCAGTCTTCAACACTCTCCCTTGATTCAAAATCACTCAATCCAAAACATGAACAAAAGAACAAATGCTTTTTGAGTGAGAGTGCTTTAGTTAAAACATCTGCAAGTTGTTCTTTAGTGCGGCAATAAGTTAGAGCGATTTGCTCACTTGCGACTAACTCCCGAATGAAGTGATGACGGGTGTCGATGTGCTTTGTCCTCCTATGAAAAGCTGGATTCTTTGACATTGAAATTGTAGACTTGTTATCTAAAAAAATCTCAGTTGCTCCCTTTTGTTCTTGACCAAGATCTTTCAATAACCTACGAAGCCAAATAGCTTGACAAGCTGAAGCGGTTGCAGCCATGTATTCTGCTTCTGATGATGACAAAGTTGTTGTTGGCTGCTTCTTCGAGCTCCAAGACACTGCACATGAGCCAAGAATAAATATCTGTCCAGAAATACTTCTTCTATCTTCAAGAGAATTAGCCCAATCGCTGTCGGTAAAACCTTTTAACTTGAAATCTGAACTTCCAGTATACCATAAGCCAACATTCTAAGTTCCTGGAACATATCTTAGAATTCTCTTTGCAGCTCCAAGATGTAGCTTTGAAGGTCTATACATAAATCTTGAAACAACATCAACAGAGAAAGCTATATATATCTGGCCTTGTGTGACATAAATAAATCAAACCACCGACCATCCTTCTATAAAACTTCCCTTCTGTAGGTTCTGAACAATCATTGGTTTGTAATTTTTCACTAAGATTCATCGGAGTTGCTGTGGAGTTCCAATTTAGAATGTTAAACCTTCGAAGAAGATCAGTTGCATACTTCTTTTGGGATATAAAAATCTCATCAACTGTTTGAATGACACACCAAGAAAAAATATGAAGCTTTCCCAAATCTGTCATCTCAAAAGACTTCATCATATTCTCTTTAAAATAAAAAACAAGTGAAGAAGATGACCCCATGTAAATCATATCATCTACATAGAGACAAACTAGTAACAAATCATTCACCTATTTTTTAAGATAAAGAGTTGGTTCGTTTTCACTTCTAACAAAACCAGAATTTCGAAAATAAGCATCAATCTTACTGTATCAGGCTCGCGGCGCTTGCTTCAAGCCGTAAAGAGCCTTGTTCAGCTTATATACTTTACTCTGCTTGCCTTTGATTACAAACTCATCTGGTTGTTACACAAAAACCTCTTCTTTTAAGTCACCTTTTAAAAACGCTGACTTCACATCAAATTGAAAAATAGACCATTTCAATTGAGCGGCCAATGCAAGAGCAATTCTGACTGTTTCAAAGCGCACCACGGGAGAAAAAGTTTCTTCGTAATCAATTCCTTGTTGTTGGTGGTACCCTTTCGCTGCAAGTCGCGCCTTATATTTTTATTTTTTTCCATATGCTTGGTACTTTGTTTTAAAAACCCACTTCAAATTGATTGCTTCTTTTCCAGCAGGTAAGTTAACCAAGTCCTAGGTGTCATTTCTTTCAATGGCCAACATTTCTTCTTTCATTGCATTACACCACACTTCTTCTTCTGATGCTTCTTTATACGATAATGGGTCAACATTTGCAAACATTGCAAACTGAATCATGTCTCCTTCATCATCAACAAAATCATTTTGAATCACTTCAAAGTCTCTTAAACGAGATGATGGTCGAGTTTGACGTCTTGGCCTGGTCTCCAATTGTAAAGAACTTTGAAGATTTGGTGTTGCGTGAGAATTAATGGACCCTTCTTTTTCTGTTGGCTAAACAAAATCGTCATCTCCAACTTGAATTCCAGCAATTGGTGCTGCTTGATTCTCATTCCAATCCCAGCTTGCAAGTTCATCAAATACAACATTCCTACTAACAATTATTTTGCCACTAGATGGGTTGTACAGCTTATAGGCTTTAGATTGAGATGAATAACCAATAAAAATGCATTTTTCAGATTTACAATCAAGCTTTTGACGATTTTGTTGGTTAATTAAGGTATAAGCAATACAACAAAAAAATTTCAAGTGGCTAATAGAAGGCTTCTCACCAGACCAAACTTCAAAAGGAGTCTTGTTCCAAACTGCTCTTGTAAGAGAGATATTCAATAGATAAACTGAAATTGCTACTTCTTCTCCCCATAGGTTGAGTGGAAGATTTTTCGCTTGCAATAAAATTCTAGCCATTTCCACGGTGGTGCGATTTTTCCGCTCCGCTATGCCATTTTGCTCCGGTGTATATGGAGTTGTTAATTCCCTATGAATGCCATTTTTTCACAAAAAACATTAAATTCACTGGACAGAAATTCTCCTCCCCAATCTGTGCGAAGAGTTTTGAGGAATTGGCCACTTTGCTTCTCAACCATTGCCTTGAACTTCTTGAAATTTTGAAATGTTTCAGCCTTGGTGACTTGAAAATATACCCAACTGAAACGACTAAAATCATCAGTAAATAACAAAAAATATTGACTTCCACCAATGGATTTTGTTTGCATCGGTCCACATAGATCAGCATGTATGAGTTCAAGACATTCAGATGCCCTCTAAGACTTCCCAACAGGAAATGACTTTTTGCTCTGCTTCCCAAAAATACAGCCTTCACATAGCCCAGTTAACTCAATTCTTGGTAGCTCATGAACCATTTCCTTCCTACTCAACAATTTTAATCTTTTTTCATTGAGATGTCCATACCTTAGATGCCATAAGGTAGAGTCATTTGGTTCACTGCCAGCAGCTAATCCACACCTTTCGACGCCATAACCATCAAGTGGGAACAAATTATTTCGTGCCATGGAAACTGTAATAATGATGTGACCTGATTTCTTTTCTGTAATCTCACAACAATCATTATCAAATAAGATTGAATACCATCCAGCCATTAATTGACCAACACACAACAAATTATTTGCCAATTTTGGAGCAAAATAAGATTGAATACCATCCAGCCATTAATTGACCAACACACAACAAATTATTTGCCAATTTTGGAGCAAAGTAAACATCATCAAGAAATTTTACATTACCATTTTGGTTTCGAATGGCAATAGTACCTCTTCCTTCCACTTTGATTTCAGTATCATTCCCAAGCTTTACTTCTGTTTTGAAGCTTTCATCAAGTTCTTTAAATGCAGATTTTCTCCCAACATGTGGTGTGAGCTGCCGTTGTCGATGTACCAAACCTTCGTCACCACATTCACCTCATGCTCTTTAGCCATGAATAGCTTCTCATCAACCTCCTCAGCTTCTACGTAGTTTGCTTTCTCTCTGTTTTTGAGCTTCCAACAATCTGCTTTCACATGGCCATAACCTTTACAGTACTAGCACTGAATATTACTTTTGTAAAGTTTATGTCCATCATCTGCATGCCTAGAATCAGCTTGCGTATAGGATCTTCCTCTTCCTCTGCCTCTGCCTCTACCTCTGCCTCTGCCATTGGCTCTACCACCGCGACCTCCCCTAGTGGTCTACTTTCCTCTACCAAATGATGAAGATACTTTGACTTGAAATACCTTTTCATCAGCTTTATCAACCGATCTACTGTTCATTCTTGCTTTGTGAGATTGCAATGAACCTTTCAGGTCATCAAAAGATAAAGTGGTCAAATCTTTTGATTCTTCTTTAGCAACAACAACGTGATCAAATTTAGGAGTTAAACTCCTTAGAACTTTTTCTACAACAACTTGATCATTAATTTTTTCAGCATATGACCTTAACTGACTCACAATTATGGACACTCTAGACATAAAAACTTGTATCGTCTCATCATCTTTCATCATCAAATTCTCAAATTCACGGCGTAGTGATTGAAGCTTAACCGTGACCGCTTTACTTGTGCCCTGATATTCTTTCTGGAGAATCTCCCATGCTTCTTTAGCAGTGGTAGCTGTTGTAATTCGACCGAATATTGCGTCACTAACAACTTGTTGAATGATGTACAAAGCCTTATTATCCCTTTTCTTGTTCTCCTTCAGTCTTGCTTCATCAGTATCAGGATCTGCAAAACCCTTTTCAACTAAATCCCATAAATCTTGAGATCTAAAGAGTGTCTTCATTTTGATACTCCAGAACTCATACTTCTCTCCATTAAATATGGGTATGAGTGGCTGCAAAGAAGCGGAAACACCATTCATCGTCGTAGCTTAATTTCTTATTGTGTTTCACTCCCTCACGAGTTTCTTTTGTACTCTCTATTTTAACTCACACTTGCCCCAAGAACCGTGCAGGCTCTGTTACCACAATGTTGGACAAAAAACCAAAAACTTGATTACAGTAGCTCTGTATCAAGTAGGTTGAAAAATAGAAATATAAGAAAGCAACAGATGAAGAAGCACTCTTATTGATGGATGAAAAGAAGATGAAATAATGGCTTATTTATAGCCACTTGATAACAAGAAATACAGAAAAATATGGCACTTACTCAACGTGCCTTGACTCAACAAAAAATGAGAAATAATCGGAAGTTTTTTAGCAACAAACTAACTGATATTGAATCAGTCTTCAACATTCTATGCACGTAGACAATCATTCCATTCTTGAAAGCCTCAAACCTCGCTCTCAAATAAAAAGTAAAACTCCCCCCCCCCCACACACACACTGAGTCGACCCGCGAACCGCACCCAGACCTTCTTCTTTGACGTTGATTCTTGCATCCTTGTCGTCACTACGTGAACTGCGATGGGAACCCCTCTTCTCTCTCGTGTATCATGTCGATCCTCTTCCCCCTGCTGCTCGATTTCTTTCTCTTTCTTTTTCTTTTTTATTACAGATGCCATTTTCATCCCTCCCCCTTTTCACTTGTACGTCTCCTCCAGCTGGCACTCACTCCCCTTCTTTTCTTTTCAACAATGCTCCCTTTCTTTTCCTTTATAAAAAAAAAAAGATAACAAAACAAAGGTAAATAAATAAACTATTATACTTAAAATCTCACACCCCCCCACTCATATAAATTTACTAAAATGCCCCAACTTCTACTTTTGGGTATTCCAAGTCTCCTCTCCCAAGAGGAATTTTCATCCCTGAAAGCCTCTGATTTCATAAATACCTTTGGGTGAGTTCTCCTCAATTCATCATCAACTTCCCATATTGCCTTCTTAGGTTGTGATTCGTCGCTAATTTTTCTAACTAATGATATTCATCGAGTTTGATGTACTCGTACCTTCTTATCTTCTACTTCTCTTATGATTTTTTTTGAACTTTGAAATAATTTCACAGTAAATCAAACCCAACTGGCTCTTCATACAAAGAACAATAACTATTTTTTTTAAAGAAACAATATCATTAAACCATGAAACAAGAGCCAGTAAGCTCTAACGACAATAAAGCAACCGCCTGAGGGTTACTATCTAGTCCAGAAACATCAAAAGATAAAAAAAGAGAGTTGGGCATCACCTGAGGGTTAGCCAACAAATCCGCACCTCGATTACACCCACGCTTACAAAAAGAAAACGAGATCCCCTAGAACCGAGGGAATAAGTCAATAATATCCTCAACAATATTGTTGAGCTCAAAGAAATCTTGGGAAATCCCATTAATAATGTCCACAAGGTTACGAGAATCAGATTCCACCAAGATAAATGGGAGGGGGCCTTTGATCGCATCTCGCACATGATTCAACCCCTCCTTCACTGCCAGCCCTTCCATCATAATAGCTGATGCCGCCTTGATGTTCTTTCGCGACCCGATCAACAGCGGGGTGCCACAGTCATCATGAACAATCCAGCCCACTCGACCAACCCCGGTGCGCTCATTCCACGAGCCGTCCACATTCAACTTCCACCTCCCCTTCGGAGGCGCTCTCCACATTCCCTGGTCAGCAACCTCCGCACCATTCACAAGATCCCCAATTGGCCCAGAGATTTCCTTACCTGTAAAAGAAAGAAAAGCGTTAGAAATCTGATAATTCAACTCGACACTCGACTCATCATAATTATGATGGAAAACAGAATTGCGGAATCTCCAAAGTTGCCAAATCACAATCATGGCTTTGGGGAGATCATTTCTCGGAACACGAGAAATGATTCCTTTCCAGAAACGTTCGCCCGAATTTGCACACCTGAAAAAGGTGACAAAGTCAGAAAAAAAGGGAAGAGCATAAAGCCAAGCCTTAATAGCCACTTTACAATCCTTTATATTATGCATATTAGTTTTGAAACTCTTGACACACAAAACGCAAGCGCCTTTGGTATCCACCCCTCTCTTTCGGATATTTTCCTTAGTGGGGACAACATTGCTCAACAGGTTCCATGCACCAAATTTAATTTTTGGGGGGCAACCTCCATCTTTCAGAAGGAATTCTAAAGATTAGCCCTAATCGCAGGATCGGAGGGGGAAGGCAACTCGGCATCAGCAAGCTTCATCGCCAAATGATAAGCACTTTTCACACTATAAAGGCCATTCGGGCTGAGATTCCAAATAATATATAGCATTCTCCCTCGACCTCTCCACTAGAATGGTTCCCATGATGATCCCAGCCTCTTCAACAGAGAAAATATTCTCAATTTTACCAGTGTCCCACTCTCTAGCGTTACTCACAAGGTTAGCCACTTTCATCTCGCACCAAGGGGGTTGAGCACTAAAAGTATAAGGGTTCTCAAGCCTACCCAGCCAAGGATCTCTACCTATAACAATAGAATTTCTATTTCCCATCTTCCAACATAAGCCATGACGGAAAAGATCACGACCCCAAAGGATGTTGTGCCACGTGAGGGAAGGAGAATTCCTAAGCTGAGCATCGAGGGGGTGGGGGGGGGGGGAGGGGAGGGAAAAGTCCGAAGCGGAGAACAAAGGAAGTCCCCCCCCCCCCCCCCCCGAAAGTAACGACCCTTAAGAATTTTCGTCAACAAGCTATACGGCTCGCGCAAAATTTTCCAACTTTGCTTAGCCAGCATAGCTTGGTTGAACTGAGCCAAACAGTGAAAACCAACCCTCCTCTTTCTTTACTTGCGCACAACTTTTTCCAGCTCCTCCAATGAATCTTTTTACGCCCTTTTTCACTACCCCACCAAAAATTGGCACAAGCTTTATCAAAATCCTCACAAAATTCTTTGGGAATGTGAAAGCAGCTCATCATATAAATGGGGATCGCTTGAGCAACTGCTTTAATAAGAACATCCTTCCCCCTTTAGAGAGGATCTTACCCTCCCAGCCTTGGAGGCAGTTCCTCATGCGCCCCAACAAATTCTGGAAAATGAGATTTTTATTACGATCCGATTGCGACGACATTCCAAGATAGTTCCCTAAATCACAAACCGCCTTAACCCCAAGAATATTGCAAAGCTGCGATCTAACCGTGCCCGACACATTTTTGCTGAACATAACAACAGACTTCTCAAAGTTAACCACTTGGCCTGACGCAACCCCATATACATCAATAATGTTTTTAATAGCTTGACAATCATTCTCCAAAGCCCTGAAAAACAATAAAGTGTCATTAGCAAAGAAAAGATGAGGAACAGAAGGGCAAAAATTATTAATTTTCAAACCATTAAACTTATTCATCCTCTCTCCTCTTAGAAGGAGAGACGAGAACCCTTTAGCATAAATAAGGAACAAATAGGGGGAGAGCGGGTCTCCCTACCTCAAACCTCTTCTCGCCTTAAAGAAGCCCTATGGGCACCCATTAATCAGCACCTCATAGTGGACTGAAGAGATACACCCTTTGATTTTTTTTAATCCAACCCTTGTTGATGCCCAACGCCCTCATCATATCAAGAATAAACCTCCAGTTCACCCTGTCATAGGCTTTGCTCATACAAGCTTGAGGGCAACCCATCCTACTTTACCCTTCCTTTTCTGGTTGATTGCATGGATACATTCAAACCCAATCATCACATTATCAGAGATAAGCCTTCCTGGAACAAAAACAGATTGATTAGAAGAAATAATTTTATTAAGAAGAGGCTTAAGGCGAATTGCAAGCATCTTAGCGATAATCGTATATATAATATTGCACACACTAATTGCCTGAATTCTTCCATCTTGCTTGGGCTTTGACTTTTCGGTATCAGCGCAATTAGTGTCTCATTAAAAGGAGAGAAGTCTTCCTCCTCATTAAAAACCCCCAAGCACGCTCTTGAGACCTCTTCCCCCACAATATCCCAATACTTCTTGAAAAAGAACGCATTAGCTCCATCAGGACCTGGAGCCTTGTTAGAATTCATGCTTTTCAAGGCCTCCTACACCTTCTCCTTAGAGAATGGTTTATTAATTTGCTCATTATCCTCGACCGTAACAGACTTTCCAATCCCAACTAACACAACTGACATCGCTCACTCAGATGCAACCTCCTCCTTGAACAGGTTGGAAAAGTAATTCACAGCCAGTTTGCTAATTCCTCTGTTCCCCCTCGATCCAGTTCCCTTCCCCATCCTTAATCTTGACAATCCGGTTTGTTTCTTTCTATGGGAAGCTTTTTGGTGGAACCATTTAGTATTCCTATCCCCTCATTTCATCCAATCCATCTTGGACCTCTGCTTCCAGAAGATTTCTTCAATGTCGAGAAGCTCATCAATTTTCCTTTCTAGATTTCGAATCTCATTATGGGGGGATTATCCAAAGTGTTTAGGCCAGCGAGCGTCGACTCCTTTCTAGCTATCGCATCACGGATCGAGCCCCCAAGTTTGTTCTTGTTCCACTTATCAAGCGCCTTAAGACTTCCCACAATTTTATGAAAAACGTCATTTGATGCCTGACCCCTCCTACATCTCCTCGACCAGCTGTCCCGCACCACTTCCCTGCTTTCCTCATGGTTAGCCCAGGAATTCTTAAATCTCACCAGCTTTTTCTTGCAAAAAAAAGTGTTATCATTAGAAAACCAGTTAAAAGTAGTTGTAATAGGTCTATGATCCGAAAATTGAAAGTTACGATGTTCAACAATAAATTTATCGATTAAAGGAATCAAGGAAGAGGAAATCAAGAACCTGTCAAAGTCGACCACGAATAGAGTCGTCCTTCCTCCTATTTCTACACCACGTGAACGGGTCTCCTAAATGACCAAGATCAACCAACGAGCATTGGTGGACAACCTCCTGGAAACCCTGAATTGACGCTTTATTCCTTGCTTCCCCATTCGTGGACTCCGACGAGCTAAGGACTTCATTGAAATCACCAACTATCACCCAAGGGATATCCGACACCTCATAGAGCCTACGTAAGAGATTCCAAGAGTCCTTTCTTTTAGTCACAACTGGGTTCCCATAGAAACCCGTGAACCTCCAAACTCCACCGCTACCTTCACAGTCACATCGGTGTGACCTGGTGAATAAGAGTTCACCATCACATCCCAACCCACCTTCCATAACAATATCAAACCACCTCTACTACCTTCACTCAGAACGGAAAAACAATGATCGTAATTATTCTCAGTCTTCACCTTGCTAGCCAAACTGTCTTCTCCTTTAGATTCAGAAATGAACAACAAATGGGCCTGATAGTTTTGCACTTCATACTGAAGTGCTCTGAATGCTCAGGGATTCCCCAGACCCCGAACATTCCAGCACATGATTTTCATTGCATCTGGCGGGGCTGCATTACAGCCTCTGTCGATATCCCACTATCAGACGTAGTGTCAACTATCTTTGCTTTCTTCAAAGCAGATCCCTCACCTTTCCCGCTCGTTCCATCATTCTTTCTTTTCTCATTTTTTTCTTTTCCTCCTCCCCTTTCTCCTACCTTTATATTAAAGTCTGAGCTACATTTCTCTCTAGCTCTTTTTTTCCATTTGTAAATTTTCCCCCCATTGGTCTCGTGCTTCCTGAAGAACCACCATCTTCCTTCTTGAATAGAACCTCTTTTTCCTTCTCCTCTCTTTTACAGATTCCCCCCAAATTTTTGATCACTGAAAGCTCACACCCGCTGCTTCTCTCAAGCCCATCATAATCTTTTTCTTTTTGAGTGCCTTCATGCCCGTTAATTATTTCCAATCTAACTGATTCTTTTTCTTTTGTAAGGATGGGTCCAGGCCCAATGTTTTTCTGATTCTCCATTCCCTCATCCCCAATCTACCTCCTCCTCTAGCCCATTACCTTTTATTAATTTCCAATCCACTTTCTTTTCTCAGCTCATCTTCATTAGCCATTTTCCCTTTATTTCTACTCAGCCTACAACCCTTTTCCAACATTTTTAACAAAATACCCATTAGTTTCCTCCAGCCCAACTTTTTTTAAATTTTCAGACCTTCTTTGGCCTAGCCCACTCACTTTTTCAGCGCTATTTTCCACAGAACCTTTCCCTCCCGTACATTCAAACCTGTGCCTTTCTGCCTCCCCTACAAACCTCTGATTTCGAACGTTACCTCCCTCCTCACGCGACTGCTCTGCACGTGCCCAGTTCGTTCGCTTGAATTCGCATGAACCCTTCGTCTGCTTCCGACCAACCTTTCCTTCCTCGATTTCCATCTGCCGACGTCGACTTCCTCATCCTCATCTCCATCCCCTTCCATCCTCTGTTCCCCTGAGTTTTTTCCCTTTGGATTTTGACCCTCACCCCTTCCCTCCACCTCCTCTGTCTCCCTTCTCATCCTCCACCACTCTCTGTTGTCTCTGTCTCCCCCAAACTGTCCAACTTTTCTAACTCCATCACTCCTCACACCCCAAGGAATTGGCGTTTTCCCCTGTATGTTCGTAGAATACCCTTGCCCTTTCACCGATCTAATTTTTGAAGGCGAAGCCTTGATCCAATCTCCATACAACAAGATCCCTGATCCTTCTTCCCCTCTTTCTTTGCAAAATTTTAACGTGTGCCCAATTATTCCACATCCATAGCACATTTCTGGCATTTTTTCATAAGCAAATGAAACCCACTGGTCCTCCTTCATGGATCCCACTTTAATTAGTTTACCACGCTTAATAGGTTTCAGAATATCAATTTTCACCTTAAGCCTCAAGACATTCCCTCTGCACTTTCCTTTCTCATCAGTATTAACTTCCAAAAACATTCCAATTTTATTTCCCATCTGTCTAGCAAAGTTTACTGAGAAACAAAAGGGGGGAATTTTACTGATTTGAATCCAGAATGGTGCGTACCCGAACTCTATTTCCTCCGACGAGACGTCTCCCATCGAATCTTCAAAGACCACTAATCCTTTATCGAACACCCACGACCCTCCTTCTAGCACTTTGTCTTTGTCGTCTTGATTCTTGAAGTGGCAATGAAACGTGTTCCTTCCCCATGAATCAAATTCAACTTCTTGCCCCAGCTCCCAGATCTTTATCATCAACGATTTGAACACTTCCACATTGATTGACCGGTTTGTTAAGAGTTTACAAAACGTCGAGTTCCTCAAGCTTCTATTCGCCTCGTCTATTTTGTTATCCTCCTCCTTCGGTCTACACCTCCTTTCTTCCTCTGTTATTTTCATCCACTCCATTAGCTCTTCTAATTTCCCAGCCATAACTAAAAAGCCTCTTCTTCTCTGTTCCCCTTCTCCTCAACCTCGGCCAAAACCGGGTCTTCCGAGCCCAGCCTCCGACTCCCTACTTCGGAAAAGACCTCCGTCCTCCGACTTCAACCTACCCCACCCTGCTCAAGCTCCTCTTTCAAGTTCTCTATAGAGAGCTTTTAGAGAAATCAGCGCTTACCCTTCTTTATTATAGTTTACAAAGAACAAAAACTTGATCACTATGAAGATGTCCAATTCATCACCTAAATAGTTCACCTGAATACTAAGCTCCATTGCGCAAACAAAGATATTCTCATAATTACACATCTGAAGATCAAGTCTGTCGTACAAGGAATAGTTGGTTTTTTTAAAACAAAAAAACACCTCACACTAACTAGGTCTCACAATTTCCTAAACAATCAATTTATGAATTCATGAACCAATACTCTCACCTTTATATTCACCCCTACCCTATTCAGCAACACAACCTCAGTTGAACCCAATCTAGTTTTAAGTATCATAACCCTTATAACACATATAGGGTGCATAGTGAGCCCATGATGCAATTTAAATCCTAATTGACAACACACTTTAATTGTGTTAGCAATAGCATGGGGTCCCAAATTTCCACCTTGGAGCGCCAATGCCAACCTTATTATCCGAGAATTCCCCCAACTTTTGAAGCTAGAAATATTTCTACACTCAATCTATCACTCTTCTCGAGATACCCAACAAAACTCGAGTAAGATACCTTAGTGAAGCTTCTGTTGTGTGCACACGTTCGCCACCCTAAAGTTAAAAATGAAAAAAAAAAGATAAATATTTGACCCACTCGTCCCTATATCACTACGACCCTTTTTTCCCTCGCTTGGTAATCGTTCCACGATCGACCCACAAAACACCTATATATATCGACAAACCCGAAATTGAACCCCTAAAAAATACATACAAACATACCCAATTAAGTCAAGCACGTTTTTAGACCCTCCCCTTACGCAAAATACTTCATCTTATAATCTTTCCTTTTCATAAATCTCAAATCTTTCACTAACAAAAAAAAAAAAAAAACAATAAGAGAAAAACTAGTTTACATGAAGTAAACTCCATTGTTCTCCTTGTCAAGTAGATAAGATCGCGTTATTTTTCAGGTTGAATTAAAGTATTATAATATTTAACTAACTCCATGTTAAATATTTTCTTAAAATTATTTATAAGAATCTTATAAGGATAATTGATTTAATTTTAAAATCTTTATTTTGATATCTTTTTTAATTTTTATGGTTAGCCATATTTCTTCGATATTAACCATAAAATATACCTTTATATTTTCTTTATATTTTCTTAAAATATTGGGTTTATAAAAGATTGAAGAATTCAAAAATATTTTAATTTAAAAAACTATTTTTCCTACCAAAATATTTTAAGAAAAAATCTTATTTTTTTATGGAGAAGAAATCTCAACTATCACTGTAGGGTGGGTCCCTTTGGCATACCAAACATCCACAAAGGGCCTTAGTGGCGACATAGTGACCGCCGATGAATGGATTGGTGGGACGATGCCCCAAGGTCGTAGTCGCGACTTCCAATCACGGCTAGGCGGCAGCAACTAAATGTATGATTGAGACTCACGTTGTCGTTGTGTGGAGCGGCAGCGCTCTACCCCAGGCGGGTGCCCCTTTCATTGCGGTATTTTCCTCTCATTGGTGTTCTTCACGATGTTCTTCGTCTTTTGGCCGATTCCAAATTGCAAAAAATTAAAAAAAAATAATAAAAAAAAATGGTGAAGCCTAGTTTATGGTCTATAAGAGAGCAAATAATCATAGTGCAAGTCTGCTATGAGAGAATTCATAGCTTCAAACGATGGGTGTGGACAAGCTGTCATAGTTGCTGGCAAGCGCTTCCACCGACAAGGTAAAATGTGCTCCTATTATAATTAGGCATTCGTACCTCAACCAGGGAATCTGTGTAGGCCTTCAACTAACTAGTTTGCATACACGCACTGAGTGTCGAGCATATGAACTCCCCAAACTAGTGACATCAATACATCATTCCTTGTCGTGTATCTAGAGCTTGTTTAGTTAGAGTGTTCTTTGAGAGATGGATCAGTGCCAGTATGTTTACTAATCAATAGGTGAATTTCGTGAAGGGCCTCATAAAGGAAACCATGGTGAGTTAGGGGCGCTTTGTGTTTCCAAGTCATGTCGCGTACTTCATCATCCTGTTAATTGTTGTGATTTGATGAGTTGTTTATTCATGTATTTACTTGTATGTTTAACTAGGTTGTGTATATTGTATATCAATTGAAGGTTCTTACTAAGTATGTTTCTCACTCTTATTTTTAGGATTATTTCATAAGTAAGAATGGACAATACTACCTCTCTTATGTTTTGTCAAGTATCTCACGAAGATAGTTCAATTAAAAGATACAAATGGAAAGTTGAAAAGCAAGAGTATTTTGTAATGAAAAGTGACCTCTAAAAAAAATTGTGAAAAGACGTAGGAGTGAGCTGTGTTTTATTTTATTTTATATTTTCCCTAAAAACTAGAGTTGAGGGAGGATTTGGTGGAGTTCATTTTCCATGAGTGAAGTCGTCGTTATCTTGAACATTCCTTTGGGATGATCAAATTATATAGATTAACAACATTTGCACTAGAAGCATTAACACAAATCCAGGACTCGACTTAAGTTCATCTGAGACCTAAGGTCTTATGTGTTTTGTGGAGTTTTATGAATCAAATTTTGCATGATAAAGTGAAAGCTTTAAAATAAGTAAATGTTATTACGAAGGTTGTTAACACTCATAAAATATGAGTGTTTTGAATCTTCTTCAAATTCAAACCTTTTGGAGTTCAATTTGAATATATTACACATCTCAAAGACTGGCATGAGAAGTGTAACTCAGTTGGACCTTCAATCATATGAAGTAACTGTGGAACAACCAATTGAATTGTGGTATACGGGCCAGAGGTAAGGGCAAAGAATTAAATTTAGTTGCCTCTGAAATGAAGAAGATCATTTCAAAGAACCACCCTTAAGTTAAATTTGTGAGGTGGGTTTCTCTCTAACCCATCAACACTTCCCTTTCGAGTCCAACTGCCTGCTATAGTTTGAAACTGCTACATGATCATTGAAGCTTCCACCTCCAACGGCTTCACAGAAACTGCAATTTTCACCTCCAAAATCTTAAACAAATCAATTCTCACGTAGCTCGCCACATCCAGCCAACGGAGAGAGAAGGAGGCAAAGAGTGCTTTTTTGGAGTTTTATGAAGCTATTAAAATGAGCTTTTATTGTCACTCTTTAAACATCTTGTATATAAGCAAGAGAAAATCTCCATTATTTCATAATCGAACTAAATTTCGGAACCCAAATGTTGGCAGGGTAGAGTGAGAAAAATATACCTTGTCGGAGTAAAAATTATAATTGAAACAAACTAAAGTAGCATATTGAAGTAATGGTGTAAAATACCAGGATACAATAGGATGACTTCCTTCCCTAAAGGAAATCTGCTAAGTTTGTTTTAACTATTGTAGCACAGAGTTCTATGCAATAATTTACACTTGAGATTCATAATAAGAGTATTGCAAACAAACTAAAAAAAGTTTATCTATCTATTATATCTATCTTACCATCAGGGTGTCTAGCTTCTCTGTAACTTTGTGTATATTCATACATACAACATACCCTAAATCTATTAGAATTTCTAATTTTTAACCTCTCAATTAAAAGTAAAACAGAAGAAAGAAAGGGACTTAATTTCACTCAATATTTGAACTAGAGAAAAAGTTCAGTTTTGTACCATATACAAACATATTTTTTCCATCCTGCTGTAGATCTTCTGGTCAGAAATCATTGCCACCACTTCCCTTTTTGAATTTCCTTGCTCGTTTGAATGGCGAATCGAAACCGTGTTGCATTAGGTTAGTGAGCTTGAACAGCCGGTTATTTTACATGTTGGAACGAATTGTTGTTAGCTTCCTCTTACATAGTAACACAAATCTGAATTTTGAAGCATACAGTTTTGAGGATGTTCTGAAGACAATATGGCGTCTGGCTTTTATCTTTCTGCTGATAATCTCCTATATGGTACAACCTAGTAGATCAAGCAAGTCGGTCTCAGATTACTTGTACAATGCACTATAAATCTTTCAAAAGAGAAATCAAAGGCATTCCGAGTACCTGATCATTACCCAAAGATTCAGAAGTAGCTTTCTTTAATCTTTTTGCAATTGGCATGCCACATGACCCCTCTCCAGGATGATTATCCTCAAAGTTCTGATCGGAAACTTCTGCATATTTAAAAGACTGGTTATCTAACATCTCATCCTTCCCCCAGCACAAAAAAGTAAAAATTCATAACGTTGTTGAAATGATGAGTCTCATTAAATTGAGATTCTATAAATCCAAGCAAGCTATGTCGGGGGAGACTTCGATAACAGAGAGCATGGTAGCATGCATCTTTAAATGAGAAAATAAGAGTTCACCCTAGCCAAGTTATTGATCCTTGAACTAAACAAACAGAACTGTGGACTTAAAGAAACATTAATTTGAGCACAAGAAGTCATTCAGCTTGGCAAAAGATAAGCTTTAAATCTCCTTATGCTCAATGATTCGAAGTTTCGTAAGTGCACAACCCAAAAAGTTGAACTCATAAATATACATCAAACAACTTCAAATAGATAAGATAGGCAATTAGTTAGTTGATCTATTAATTCTAAATTGTGAAATAGCATGAAGAATTGTGAACTTAAATCTTGGGTCCCTGGCATTAATACTAAATATCATGCTATGGGTACAAAGTTATCACAATTCACAACACTGGAAACCATGTTAAAACGACCGGATTAATAAATATTAGAATGTCGAGATTTTCCCTGGCTAAGAAGATAACACAATATCTTAAGGTTGAAGTAACTGTTTTACAACTCATATGCGTTAAGCCAGATCTTTTAAGCTTTTAACTCCAGAAACCCTCTCATTTGATGAACACAAAATTGAAACAAATACGTTATACAATAGAAGGAAGATGTGCAGGACTTCAACTGGTGCAAGCAGAGTGCTAAACCAGTGGGAAACACCACAAAAATATCCTCGTATTGGTACACCAATCATGAAATAAAATCATAAAAATGAATATACCTAAAATAACTGATAGGAATGCCGAAAGGATATCAGGACATTGAGTTAATGATTGGCAGTGATCTCACGATAGGAAGGGTTCAAAGTACGTTCATCTTTTATTATGTTTATTGTTCAAAAACACATGTGGTTCGTATCAATTTGGTATCAGTTCAGTTCCTATCGATCCTAAAAGATGTTAAAAGTGGGGATTCAAACTCATGATCTCTTGGTCATTGGGTATACATCAATGCCTCTGAGTTATTGCTCTTGTTAGCCGTACTAAAGAAATTATTGCAAAGACCCCAACCTTTACAAAATATGATTTGAAGATAACAACAACAAAACATGAAGTTCATGGTCAATCAACATCATTAACGTACAATTGTACATGAATAGTAAGGATATAAGTTATGATTTTGAAGAATAAATTAAAAGATAGAATATCAATGCAAAGTGAAACTGGAGAACTTTCTCCAGTAAAGTATTTGAAAACATGATCCAAGTGTTTAGATGTGTGTCATTGCCACACTATTTAGACAAAAGAAAAGAATACAAAAACAACCAACTACATAAAATAACATAAAAAATTCTCGAAGGACTGCAGGAGAACCTTTCAAGATCATCTAACACCAATCAAAATTACCTGTAATGGTTGTAATAGAATAACGAGGGCCTAGAGACATCTGCTGTGAACTTCTGGTAGATCTACAGGGCTTTGTTGTGTATCTTAAGTGTCTCCTAAAACAACTTCCATGTTTATCAAGAAGATCAGGGGACTGTTTTCTTGCAGAAGGAAGACTATTTATCAGTAGATCCTCTAAAATAGCAGGCGAATCGGCAGTGCTATCCAATAAAGGATCATTCCTTCCACTGTTAGCCTTCAGCCAGGAGGCGTCTTGAAGTACCATCAACTAATACAACGTAACAAGAAGAAAATCATTAAGGAGGTTAAGGAATGAGATGGGGAACACAATCCCACTCTTTACTGCGGATGGATTGCCTCACCTCTAAAGAAGATATTTTAGGCATCACGATTGGCTTCCCATGCATTTTCTGTTTCGAGGACAAAGCACGCAATCGTCTATTTCGAAGCAACTCTTGGACAAAAGATGCTTCTAAGGAATTAACATATGATCTGTGTTTGTCATCCGTCCATTGTGTTTGCACCTGTATAAAAGTTGCCAATTGAGAAACCCCTTCACACTAAATTGTGTAAATTTACACCTCAAAAAATAACCCTGGAGTTAGATCAACATTTTGTAACAAAATATAATGAAGGCATGACTTTGATCAACAATGAATAAAGAAACCTCATCCGTGATCTTTTGGAGCAAAGATAAAGAAATTTGTGTACAAGCAGGTTAGAGTAACGATGAAATTAAGTAATTGCAAAATAAAAAGAGAAAAATTGGGAACACAAGGCACTGAAAACTGCAATTAAAAACAAGTACATACATCCCCTGTCCTGTTAAGTTAAAAATAAACCAAAATGGAAGGTACATCAAAAAGACCACTAGAGCATTAAAAAAAACCGAGAAATAGAATAAAATTCTCACACAATCAAATATATAAGTTTAAAGTACCTAAAAACTAGGTCACGCCACACGATCGCCTAGTGTTACGTTGAAAGGAAAAACAAAGTAAAATCAGCAAACAACTCGTTCATACCGAGGAAACCCCAAATCAAAGTTCATAGAAACAGAAAAGAGTCGAAAAATTACCGCACCGAGTTGCAGACAAGGATGGGAAGGGAAGGCATCAACAGTAA
The DNA here is from genome assembly GCA_037832605.1 of Cyclanthera cordifolia. Taxonomy (NCBI): domain Eukaryota; kingdom Viridiplantae; phylum Streptophyta; class Magnoliopsida; order Cucurbitales; family Cucurbitaceae; genus Cyclanthera; species Cyclanthera cordifolia. The sequence goes on from JBBMEG010012907.1 coordinate 26,955, forward strand.
TGGAAGAAGAGTGGGAATCGGAGTTGAGGCGAGTAAAGTTTGTAGCAGAGGGCGGCGGATCTGCAACCGGCGGCGAGATTGACGACGGCGTATGAGGGTGTCGCAGGAGATGGTGTCCCATTTTGCTGATGGATCAAAGACGGCGAAATCGCGTGAGAAATAAAAAAAGGAAAATATTGAAACGAAATCAAAGAAAAAGGAATCGTGGGCGAAAATTTAGGTCCGAAACCCTCTCGGGATTCAGGCTCGTGAAGAAATGAAATGAAATGGTGAACGGTGGTGGCTTTCGTAGGCGAAAACCCAATAAAAGTCCACATGGGTTACGCTTTTACACGTGTAAAAAGCGTCAGCTTAATTCCACGTCATCCCCGATATAAATATCTTTTTTTTGTTTCATTTATTGGATAAAAATATCTTAGCCAGATATTTTTCTGCTTAGCTAAGATGCGGATTGGATTGATGAAGAATACAAAATTACTCCCACCGCCGTTCCACCACGCCCTCGCTCGATATTCTTTCGCGCGTGGGTATGATATTATTTTTATTTTATTTCTATGAACTTTTTACTTTGTAAATTTTTTTTTTGAAAAGAAAATTCATTAAAATCAAGAAAAACCATTACAAGAGCCAGCTTGCTCCACCAACACTAAAGCAGACACAAGAGGGGGAAGCATCTCCCGCCAACCTACGGCCATCCGACCATCAGGTTCAAAAGAATTCAGCAAGCTACAAGTAAAATCGCTAGGCATCACCAACGGCTTAGCCAACAAATCCGCAATACAATTACAACCCCGCTTGCAAAAAGAAAAGGAAATCCCCTGAAAACGGGGAATAAGATCTACAACATCCTCAACAATATTGTTGAGATCAGACGAATCTTGGGAAACCCTATTGACCAAATTCATAAGCATGCGAGAATCGGATTCCACCAAGATAAAAGGAAGGCCAAGAGTTGCACCCAAAATATGTCTCAATCCTTCCCTTAAAGCCAAGCCTTCCATCACAATCGCTGAGGCGGCCAACACATTCCGACGAGCTCCAACGAGAAGAGGTAACCCACGATCGTCACGAACAATCCAGCCAATCCCGCCAGAGCCCGAGCTAGCATCCCAAGCGTCATCCACATTCAACTTCCAGCAGCCCACCGGGGGGGAGGTCCATACATCCGACCCCCCTGCAGGCGTCTCCAGCCAGAATCTGTCCCCTACATCAATGACAAATTTGCCCAAATAAGAATTAAACGCACCAGAAATCAAATTCAACAAAGTCCCACAAGACACAGCAGATCCAGAATTTAAAATAGTATTGCGATATCTCCACAGTTGCCAAATCACAATTAGCACTTTAGCAAGATCATAATTTGGCACTCTGGACATAATGCCTTCCCAAAAACAAGCACCAGAATCCGCACACCTGAAAAAATAAGCAAAGTCAGATATATATGGGAAAAAGTGAACCCAGACCTTGATGGCCACTTTACATTCTTTAATAATATGTAAATAAGATTCGATACTTTTACCACACAACAAGCAACACCCATGAATATCCACGCTTCTTCTAATAATATTCTCTTTTGTAGGGATGTTATTGTTTAAAACGTTCCAAGCCCCAATTTTAATTTTAGGCACAATATCCACCTTCCAAAAGGATTTCCAAATTTTAGCCATAACAGAGGAATCCGAAGAGGAGGCCCTCGAAACAGCCTGCACCCTAAACCCTAAACCCTAAACTTTTTACTTTGTAATTTGGTTTTAGTATAAGAGGAATTCAAATATTTAGCACTTATATAAATTCATGAATTTATGGACATAAAATGTACTTAGCTACGTATTTATGGACTTGTTTGGTGCACTGGTTAACAAAAAAAAATTAAGTTGTTAAGTTAAAGTTAAAGTTAATTTATTTTGGTATCAAGTTAACTAGTTAAACTTTTTTTTGTGTGGTGTAAGATTTAAGTTCAGCCAATGTTAGATTAAGTTGTGCTTGGTATGCATATTAAGTTATTTAATTCATTTCGCACCTAATAATAATTTTGAGTTTTTTTTTTATGGGAATTTGATGCGCGTAGCATTTCTAATATGCATTATAATTATAGCAAAAATATTTCTAAAATTTATTTATAACACATTTTTTCCAAAATCCCTTCTTTATCCCCTGCCATCTCATGTCTTCACATCCTATAGTTTTTTTTTTTTTTGTCGTTTCTTCAATTGCATCAACTCGATTTCTTCCTCCCGTTATTCCAATTGCAATTCATATTTAATTTCGATTTTGATTTTGGAATGAAATTTATGGATTCTTCCTCTTTATTTGATTGATTCCTCTCTATTCGTTCTTTTTTGTTTTCATTTTTTTTTGGCGAAAAAACCTTGAAACCCATTTCTTTATTTCCAGATCTACGGAGTTAGAGGTCTTCGTTTGCAAAATCGAGACCGGATTTGTGCTCACGAAGAGAAGAGCTACCTAACAAGGTAAGCTACTCATTGTTTTCCGTCGTCGGCCACCACGCGCCGCCGCTAACACCACCAAGCTCCTACCAGTGTTCTGATTGAAGTCAATCAGTTCTACTAATCAACTTCAATCAGTGAACTGCTTCAATCAGTGAACTTTTAACTGATAAACTTCAATATAAATTTACTATGACAGTAAAATACGAGAGTATTGAAACATTAAAGATAAACGATATAATCAAAATGTTGAATAAGAGAATCGAAACGAATCGAACGAAAATTTTTAAAGTGAGTGATAGACTACAGTTAAAGTGAGTGATAGACTACTTTTAAAGTGAGTGATAAACTACTTTTAAAGTGAATGATAGACTACAGTTAAAGTGAGAGATAGACTATAGGAAAATTAATAAAAACCTAATGGATAATCGACTTCAATCATTCACTAATAGATTTCAATCATTTCACTTATAGACTTCAATCATTAAACTAATAAACTTCAATCAGTTTTATTGATAGACTTCAATCATTTTACTGATAGACATGCAATCGATTGAAATAGAAGAAACAAACTGATTAATATAGATTTAAAATGAAACTCAATAAAAACATGTCCAATCAGTGCGACATAGAAATCAATTGAATTGCTAATGAAAAAACATACAGATTGAAACGTTGGTGAAAATCGTGAAAAATGTGAAGTTATTTTTTAAATGATTGAGAAAAATCGTAGAAAAACCGTGTATAGCATGTGTATGAAATAAATTGTGTATAGCAATAATGAAACACGTGTGTGATAGAAGCCCAAACCAAAAAGTGATCGAAACTTAAAACAAAAGCTGATTGAAAAAAATCCACTAACTCAGCAGTTTCCCTTGCCAACCTATTTATAGTTAGCCATTCTGATAGAGTTCTGCTTACTTGGTGGAATAACCACAAAAATAAGAGTGAGTACAAACAAACTTAGCGTTGATGCCGAAAAATGGTCAACGGATATCCACAGTAAAGATTTATTTAGTTGAGGACGAAAGGGCCTGCAAAAAGCAAATTTAGGGCACATCGGTGTGGTGTGAGCCACATGACCTCTAATGCCTAAGTCAGAAACAGAATTTGGGAGAAATAGTTTAAAGCACTAGGAATGGCTTAAGGGTACTTAGCTTAGGATCTGTCCCTTGAAATGGAGAAATGACTTGACTTTTATAGCAGCCGGTCTTGTAACCGTTGCGGCTCACTTATGGCGATATAACAGTCGACCTGATACGAATCCAACAAGCACCTTATTGTATTCTCATGAAGGAGCAAGTACAAGAAGCAAGAACAAGAAGATTCTAG